>JANHFR010000001.1:617775-635656 GCA_032468015.1 Mimophis mahfalensis | reverse complement strand
CAACTCCCAGAATTCCCTAGCCAGCTGGGAGTTGAAGTCCACACATCTTCAAACTGCCAAGGTTGAGAAACACTGGCTTACAAGGAAGCATTAAAACCACGCTAAGAGGATTAGACGTTATATGATATATAAGTTTACATGGCAATTGATTTTGGCTTAACATCGACATATAGTTGAACTTGAAGATTTGGATTATGAAAAAATGAAATACCGTAGCAGGATGTTGGATTAAATAATATTAGGGGGGTATAAGACCCCCCAGTCAATATATTCAGTGTAAATATGTAAATAATGTAATGTCTTATGTATTGTCTTTTGTTTGTTGAATGGTTTTGTCTTACTGTATTTGGTTTGTCTTGCTTTTAAAATTAATAAACTATTTTCTCAAAAAAAAAAACACGCTAAGAGGTAAATGGTGGTTAACCTGTCAACTGACAGGAAGGTAGGGTCGTCCTAAATCTCCTCAGCCAATCTACTCAGATGTAAACTCATCGAATTCAACAGACCGATCTCCTCACCGACGCATAAAGGACCCGAGATCTGAGACGGACACTTGGCTGCCTAGATGCCTTTCCGGCGAATATTGTCGTTGGTCGACCCCGTCTGTGCGGCCTACAGGGGGGCAGCGCGGGGATGAAAAAAACAGGTCTGCGCATGATTGGAAGCCGTCTGAAGTGTTTGATCTGGGTAGGGTTCCACTTTGGCTCTCCCCAGCAAGGAGTTCAGTCTTCCGCCCAGCCGCCGCTTCCTTCGCCTTTTTTCTCCCCGTTGACCCGCGGCGCCTGGCGCTCTCTGGGGAGACAGACTGGGCTGCCCTGGATCCTCTCAGCCGCCCGGCGGGGAGGGAAAACCGCGCGGGCCCCCAGCTAGCAAGAAGCCGCCCGCGCGGTCCAAGCGACGGCCCGAGGAGACGGCGGCGGGCAGCTCCTCGCGAAGCGGGCAGCCTAAGAGGCAACAACTGAGGGAAGCCTCGCTACGAGCGCTCCCGTCCGCTGCTTCTCCTTCTCCCGGGCAGGGCGGGGACGCGAGAGTCCGTCTGGCCAGGCACAGTCCGCCGGGGCTGCTGCGCCAGGGCTCCGGTTCCCCCATGGCCCCGCTGCTGTTGGCCTTGGTTGCCGCCGCCGCCGCCCTGCCCTGGCCCTGCCCTGCCGCCCCGTCGGAGAGCCGCTTCTCCGAGGCGCGGGTGGCGCGCTGGGCGGCGGCGGCGCTCAAACACGTGGCGGCCACCCAGTGCCCCGACCGCGGCGGACTCTTGCCGCGGCCGCAGTGTCAGCGGCTGGTGCGGCTCTCGCAGGGCCCGGGGCCGGCGGTCTACATCTCCGAGCCTGTCCGGCCGGGTCAGAAAGTGCGGGCGCTCCTGCCCGACGGCTGGGGAGATAAGCCTAGCGCGCCCCTCGTCCCCAGCCGGAACCAGAGCGGCGGCGGCGGCGGCCCAGGCCCACAGCGAGCAGTCCTCGCGCCTGCCGGTCAAGACGCCGTCCTGGTTTTGGACCCCAGCCCCGGCGCCAACTTCGGCCACCCGCTCCTGCTCTTCTACGTCGACTTCAACGTCAGCCCGCGTCGGTGCCGCAGCCGCGGCCGCCTCTACCTGGGTGAGTGAAATTGAAAAAGGATGGAGGTGGAGGAGCGAGGTATCCCCTCTCCAAGGGCATCCCGGGCAGCCCAGATTAGACTGGGAATACAGGTAGTCCTCAATTTAGGTACGTTGCTAAGCAAAAAATGTGCTACTGAGTTTTGTCCCGTTTTAGGACTTTCCTGGCCACATTTGTTAAGCAAATCACCGCAGTTCTTAAATTAGTAACCCGGTTGTTAAATGAATCTGGGTTCTCCCTTGACTTTTCTTGTCAGAAGGTTGCAAAATGACTCCTGAGCACTGCAACCGTGTTAAATACGAGTCAGTGGTCAAGCCTCTGAATGTAAATCACATGATCGTAGGGATGCTGTAGTGGTCATAAGTGTGAAAAATGGCAATGTCACTATTTTCAGTGCTGCTGTAACTTCAAAGGGTCACTAAATGAACAGTTGTAAGCCGAGGACTTCCTGGATCTAAATTCGGGCCATGTGTGAAAATCATTGTGTTCTGCCTCTTGCCACTTTGAGCTGTAATTTTTCCAAGAAGGGAACCTACCTGTCATTAGTATAACTGTTGTCATGAGGGTTGACTCAGCCTTCTGTCCTTCTAAGGTTGGTAAAATGAGGACCCAGATCGCTGGAGGCAGTAGGCTGACTAAAAATTGATTAGAGAGGGCTGTAAAGCACTGTAAAGCGGTATATAAGTCTAATTGCTGTTTCTATCATAATTGTGTGTACGTACACCTTGGAAACAGTGCTGATTCCTAGTGACTGCCTGGACAGATCCCTGCATCTTTCTTGGCAAGATTTCAGAAGGGGTTTGCCACTGCCTTTTTCCTTGAACTGAGAATGATTGGTCCAAGGTCACCCATCTGGCTTTGTGCCTAAGGCAAGACTTGAACTCATAGTCTCTACCTGATACCTTAACCGCTACACCAAACTGTTTCTCATTTATAATCATTAGAACATAGCAATTTAGAAAGCAATATGCCATAGTCATTCTTCTATCAGGACCTGTCATGTTTGAGACAGTAGAATTTAGACTCTGTGCCCAGCTTTTCTTTCCCCTAGGCTAGGTCATGCTCTTTGACCTATCCCCAGATTATCTTTTTTTTTTCTGGCTAGTTGATACACCGCTTGCTTTTATCTACCTCCAGATGGTCTTGCTCACACTGAATCATGTTGCTAGATATTTCATGCTTTCCTAGGTGGCATTAGAAAAATACAAGAAACAAGCTTGTTACATATAGTGGATCTGAATATGACCAATTCCAATTGCTACATCAGATAAGGGACTGCCTAGCTTAGCATTCTCTTCATTCTGATGCCTCTGGAAAATCACCTAACAAAATTTAAATGCAGCAGCAACTTTCACTTGAAAGTTGGTTGTCCTAGACATAATATTCCCAGACTGGAGAAAATATAATCATCATGACTTGCGGTCACCAGTTAGTTTCATATATTTATATAGTTCATGGAATTGACTTAGTTTGTGTGCTGTCATATATTTTTCTGCCTAGTTGCAGTGTGCTCAACAATTGAATAGTACAAGGAGACCGGTCATCTGAATCTCTAGGGAATAAATTAGGAAATAGTGGCAAAATCAAGCTGTGAATAATTTTGTACATTCTGCCATGTTCTTCCTCAGATTGCTTTTTTGAAAGGGTGGTAAAAGGGTGATAGCACCACAGACTGTAGCTTTTCCTTACAGAGAAACCAACTGGGTCCCCTCATAATTTTATATATCCATTCTTGCAATTAAAATTGCAGTAAAATATTCTTTTTCTGGTGCAATTACTGTACACAGTATTCCAAGGTGTTTTTTTTTACTGATTCCCTAAATTTGATTAATAATGTTCTCTATTGATGTGTGTGTGTGTGTGTGTGTGAGAGAGAGAGAGAGAGAGAGAGAGAGATAGACATAAACACTAATGGGGATTATAAAGGGATTTCCTTTACTAGATTGGCAATTTAGGATTAGGGGTATTCAGTACAGGGCTCAGTACAGTATTTAAATGCCATTCATTCACATGGACTGAGCGTTTACTTTGTTAAAATTATTTTAAAGGAGTGTTCAGATTATAGAAAATTCTAATGTGAGTATGCTTTGAAAAGGAAAGTATCTTTTTTTCCAGAAAGATTATCAAAATTAGATATTTCTTAAAATAAGAGGTATTACTTATGGATGGTTGAAATCAAACCCTTAAAATGGAACTTTCAAGCAGGGTAAAAAAATCTTGAAATTTTATTAGCAATTTTTTGTTTATGCTATATAAAACAATGAATGTAGAACTTTCAAAGTCATTTAAAATAAAATATACCGGTACATTTCTTTCATGATCTGGACATCCGCAGGAGAGGCAGTTCAGTAGAGTGGTAGGTAGTATTATAGGTACCAGTCTAGAAAGTGAGAAATGGTGAGTTCTAGTCCCATGCTAAGCACGAAGCTAGCTGGTTAACCCTGGACTAGTAGTCATTTTCTTTCAGTCCTGGGAGGGAGGTAATGGGAAACGACTTCTGAAAATCATGCCAAAAACACTGGAGGGATTAGTTTAGCTGGTTGCGAGGAATCAACACTGATCCAAAAATAGATGATAAATATGATGATAGATAGATAGATAGATAGATAGATAGATAGATAGATAGATAGATAGATAGACAGACAGACAGACAGACAAGGGGAAAAAAGATGTGTATGGCCAAACTCCCCCCATCAAGAATGTCAGAAGTTAAGAGAGCATTGTAAAAAAAAAGCGATTATGATGTGTTGCTCTTCCTAATTAGCAGGAAAATCCTGATTTAGCTAGAACTCAGGGGAATCTCCTATCAGACTCAGGAGATTATTTTCAGTGTTAATAAGATGCAAGGCATTATGAAACAGACAACCCAGGTAGAAAATGTACTTTTCATCCCATTAATTGTTCCAATAATAACTGCCCATATTTATAATGTGATGGGGGTAATGGTTAAAATTCATTGCTTGTTGTTTAACCAGAGCTGCTTTGCTCCAAGGCAGAATCTGCTTTGTTATGTTTGATTTCTGTATTTCAATTACACGCTAGCAGTGGATGATCTAGTATTATGAGCAACTCAAAATACACTGTACAGATAGATCCAGAAATTCAAGTCCCATGGAACTCAATGAGACTTAAATGTGCCTAGGATAGCTCTGTTAGTTTTGCTCAGACGCAGCTGAAGAACAACAGCATTCACATTCGGTTGTGATTTCACCTTTACGCCTTTAATATTTCTAGAGAAAAGATCAGAGTTTGCTTGGCATAAGGTAACATCAACCTCAAAAGTGGTACTTGTATTTTATATTTATATGCTACTTATACAACATCCCATTCCAGAGACTGTAGGCAATTTACAATAATGCTAAAACCGACAAGAAAAATTAACACCAACATACTAACCATGAAAAAGTTAAAAATCAAAGATAAGTCCTACGAATCCAATTAAGAGCCTGAGCACAAAAAATCCCCATAGAAGAAAAGTGGTCTTCAGAGTACTTCAAGTATGAACCTCAAAGGAAAATGGTTCCAAAGCTGGCTCCAAAGCTGCCCCTCAGGAAGCCTCTTGGTTCCTCCCTTCATCACACTTAATGTGGGGATCCTCAGCATCCATCTCTCAGGAAGGATACATAGGATGGGGCACATCTGGATGGAAGAGGCAGGCCAGAAGGTATATGGAGGTCAAACCATGCTGGGCTTTATAGATTAAAGCCAACACTTTGAACTGAACCTGGAAACCCACTGATGATCAATGCATTTATGTCGCTAAACAGACCTTTGCAGAAAAATATCTGTGTAGTTCCTCTGAGTGCTTTATGTCAAAGGAGCTTGTCTTCTTCCGTGCAGGGAGCTACGAATGCTTGACTCCTGTACAGAGAAATCACTGTGAAAACCAGCTAAAGCGCAGACCAGGACGTGGCAAGGGGCGCAGCCAGCGCTCAGCAGGACACATGCGTCACGAAGAACCCCCAGTAGGGTTTTGCGAGATACATTTTTTGCCCCTGATAGTGGTGGCGCAGGATCTGAAACACCTGCAAAAATTGCACTGCATAGGTGGGTGTCTGCATTGGGTCGGGAAAGAGTTACAGTGAAAAAAGTTTGGAAAGGCGTCCTTCGTCTTGCAATAAATCATTTTGTTAATCTAAACCTGGTTCATAAAAGATGGCTGCAGGAAGGATGTCTGACTAAGCCTGAATTGAAAAGGCAGAAGAGTAGTTTGAAATTTTGGAAGGCAAAAGGTAGTAAACAGTGCTGATAAATTGAGGATGAGTTAAGACTTTGGGGCAGCTAGTTTTTATTTTCTTAAATCAGATCTTGTTCAGCTGTCTGTGTCCTCATCTCATGTAGATCAGTTTCAAAAATCTTTTGTTTCTTTTCCTTCCTTAGATCTCCATGGGTACAGCCCATGCCCACAGCTGTTACCTCTTGTCAGTTCTAGTTCCACGGCTGCCTATTGCGAGCTCAACAAGAACACACGGCGGTGTCATCGCCAGCAGTCTCCAATGTACAAGTTGTGCCGCATGTATCAGACATGTGATCATGCAGTACTGATTACAGGTGTGGAGTGGTGCCTGGGAGGGGGGGGCTACTAAGAAGTGCTCATTGCCATTTGGAGTTGGTAGCGAAAGTGGTGTACAGAGATGAGTTTGAACCTATTGAACACTGCAACAGATCCTTTGGAAAAGGATGAATACAGGCAGGGACGATAGGAGCTCTTATATTCCTTGGATGCATCTCAGCTTAAGGTGCTCAATGTTGACAGTCATTCTTTTCCAGGTGGCTGGCAGGAGCAGGTCACCTATCCCCATCATGCCCAGAACGTGTTGCTTTTCTACCAGATGCTTCGACGAAATGGTTTCCGCCAAGAGCATATCAAGGCTTTCTTTGCCAATGAGGGACAGGCTTCAGGTACTAAAACAGGTGTGCTAAGAATGGATGGTAAAGTACCTTGTTCTTCTGTGGAGACAGTGGGATAGTCAGAAAACTTCTCAGTGTTAACGGTGTTTGTGGTGTGTTCTGAGATGGGGATCCCCTGTATTTCAACACCAATTATATCTCCTTTCTCCTCCTCCTCCTACACTCCTTCTCACCACACATACAGTAGACCTTTGGATTAGAAGAAGACACCCTTGTGTGGTTCATCTGTGGATGCGGAGGTGGCTTTGCAGCCCCAGTCTGGAAGCACATTGTTTAGCATAGTTGGGGCACTGAAAATCCATTGTCGTAGTAACTGGGTGTTACTCTGTGATGCCTTTCAGAGTTTTCTATCAGTTTTCTATAAAAACACATACACACTCACATGGAGAAACAACCTCCCACTAATTACCATCAGGATGCCAAATTAGTTCTTGTATTTCCAATTTCCGCTTCCCTGTGGCCACTGAAAGATATGTTATCAGTACAGTCAACCCAGAATCAGTTCCAGATGGCCTGTCTTTGAGAAGACAACTATTGGATCAATAGGTCTTTTCCACAAAGGAAGCATGAATGACCCTTGAAAATTAAAGTTGTAAATAGAATAGGTAATGGGAGGGACTGGATGGGAAGACACCATTTAAAGAAGAGTAATATCAGCTGGTCCTTCTCCATCTTCTTTCTGCAGTGGAGATGGGAAATGTGCAACCAGCCACAGAGAAGTTGGCTATCCGGTCCCACTTGGCACTTATCTGCCGTAGCCTGCACTGTGCTGACACTCTGGTGCTCTACCTCAACAGTCCAACTTCCACTGATGGCACCATGTTCTTGTGGGATGCTAACCATAATGGCATTGTGAGTAGGGTCTGGTGGGAATTGATTGGTGGGGTGGATCCACATTGAAAACAAGAAATGGCTGTCCCAGAATTGCTTTTTCCCCCCAAGGGGCAACTGGATTTCCTTGTTTTTCTTTGAAGACATTTCACTTCTCATCCAGAAACTTCTTGGATGAGAAGCAAAATGTCTTCAAAGAAAAACAGGAAAGCCCAGTTACCTCTTGAAAACAAAGCACTTTTGCGACAACCATGACCTGGATGACTGAGAATCTCCATAGACTAGAAATTGTTGTCTGAGACCACTTAGGCCAGGGGTCTGCAAACTGTGGCTCTGGAGCCACATGTGGCTCTTTTGGCCCTCTGCTGCGGCTCCCTGTCAGTGATCCTACCACTGACTGGCCCCTCCCCTCCCCATCACTCCTCGCCTGGCCTGAGAAGGTAAGGATGATGGTGTGGAATGGAGACTCACTCCATATTCCAGAGCAGGAGGCAACTGGGTGGGAATAAGTGATGTGAGTTGGCAGCACTCACCCAGTCATACCTGTTGTTAAATTATTGGCTCCTGGTGTTTTCTTTTCTGTGGGAAACGGGTCCAAATGGCTCTTTAAGTGTTTAAGTTTGCAGACCCCTGACTTAGGCCATAAAGAGGTGGTGATTTAGCCTGCCAACTAGTTCTTTTGTGGAATGAGTTCTGAAGCTCCTGTCATCATTAGTTTATATAAGTTCTTAGACAGGTCTCCATTTGGCCATTTGCATGTGGTGGGGGTTTCATTGACTGGAAATGGACAGTGAAGTGAATCGACTTGTGGAAGGAGGAAGGGATCATCCTCATCTGTCCCAGCATGTTTTGGGCAGCCCAACAGGAGGGAGAACAGAAACTGACAGACTTGCAGGTAGACCCAGCCTTCTCTTCTCATCTGTCCCCTTCAAAGACCCATCTAGCTCTTTCATCCTTGCCTGCAGGGAGAAAGGCAGTGGCAGCTTTTGAAATGGGTGCTGGCCCCAGCTTGCTCTTTCCAACTTAATCTGGCATCTTTTAACTTCAGGGTGGGAAAATTCCCTTGATCTCTGGACCGTAGAGTTCAGGTGGGGAGCCGGGACAGAAGAGTCGGTGCTAATGAGCTGCCCTTTCCCCCATAACAGGCTGATCCTAAGGAGCGGTACGCCATCTCAGAGCTCCTAACAGACTTGGAAAGTTGCAATGCTCGGCGGGTCCTGCTCTTTCTTGACCAGAGCTATCCAGGGCCCTTGGTAAAGAAGCTTCAGACATCGCAGCGCCATCCCAATGTAGTGTTGGTACATAGCACCACTGCCCTTCGAAGTGGATCAGCTTTTGCTGAATTCTGGGCAGGACTGCAGCCTGACCAATGTCTGCTTCAGCATACCTTGCCGGTAAGTGTTTTAAGGTTAAGGTTCAAGGTTGACTCAGCCTTCCATCCTTCCAAGGTAGGTAAATTGAGGACCCAGATTGTTGGGGGCAATAAGCTGACTTTGTAAAATGCTGCTGGGGGTGGGGGGAAGCCCCAATAAGCTGACATATACTGAAAAATGAAGGCTATTGCTAAGCACATTGATTTGTGCTTATAAATTGTAAGCCGCCCCGAGTCTCCGGAAAAGGGCGGCAGATAAATTGAATTTTTTAAAAAAGGACATTAATAGGTATAAGAATGTAAGCAGCTCGATCTGAAGTCTTTTGCACCATCTGTTATCTGTCTGTTGTAAACAGCGGCTATTATGCATAGTATGTGCTTTGACAAATTGTCATCGTTTAGAAGATTCTCTGTCAATTCTAAACAAACTGAAAAGCCACCAAAATAACATTAAAATCCAATATTAATGTTGGAATTTCAGATGATTTTACAACAGGGACTTTATTTAAGAAAATTTGTATGGCGGCCAATTCATCATGTGATTCCAGGCTGCTTACAGAAATAAAATCCCAATTCAAAACCTAATAAACCCCCACCCTCCTGACCAAAACAGTCAGACCAACCACTGCGTGGGCTTCATACCACCCTGCAATCCCCAGGCTTGTTGGCAAAATCAGATCTTCAGGGCCTTTTGAGAGTGTCAAAATGGTGACCATTTCTGTAGAGATGATGTTCCACAGGGTGGGAACCAGTGGTGGGATTCAAGTATTTTTACTACTGGTTCTGTGGGCGCGGCATAGTGGGCGTGGCTATGCTATCAGCCAATCAGAGGTGGTATTTGCTGGTTCTCAAAATTATCGCTATCAGTTCTCTGGAACCTGTCGGAACTGGCTGAATACCATCTCTGGAAGGAACCATCAAAGAGAAGGCCCTTCTTCTTGGACCTACCAGTCAGACCTCCTTAAAAAGGGGGATTTTACAACAGGGACTTCACCAGGAATGGCTTTTAGCAACTGGGACAGAATCATTAACAGGACGGCTGACCTCAGTTTTCTTCCAATTGCACAGCGGGGAAGATGGGAACAAATCTGTCTTCAGGCGTAAAAATCTTTGGCTACTTTGCACAATCAAAAGTGGTTGCCATAATATAGCATATTATACTTTATTGTATGGACAAGCCAGTTTCTGATCATCTGGCGATCAGGTTGGTTTTCTCTTACGAAGCAGTATGTGCTGTGCATATGGGTAATGGGGAAGAATGTTGTCTCTATGGTCAAATGCTCTTGAATGGCAACATAACAGATACAGGCAATATTTGCCTGCCAGCGTGGAATAAAAGACTAGCTAACTGCATTTTAGCTTACTGAATTTGCAAACCAACCTGGATTATAATAATCCAGAAAATGGACTAATTGAGTAAACCATGGTTAAACTTTTCTCTGAAAATGGTTACATTTAGCACAATGTTATTATAGTTCACCTGCTTTCAGAATCTCTGCATTGAAGAGAAAAAATAAATGCTAGCTCAGAAATATCCAGCAGTCTTTTGATGTGAACTGGATGGAGAATTTGAGCTCATTTGGATGGAGAACTTGGGTTTATTATTATATCTTGCTTTTTGAAGTTCTACTGATGAAATAAATGTTGGATGTCCCTAACGTGAAAATGTATTTCAAACATAAGTGTTTAAATCTGGTCTTACATTTAGTTGATGTACCTTCAGTTGTAATCAGTGGTAACTTAAAGTCACAACTGATTTTTCCAAAAGATTTAAGTGAAATTTCTGCAGTTAATGCTCAGCTCCCAAACAAGGAAATTTTTTCTTGAAGTCTGCACAATTGAAAGCAGATGGGAACTGATGGGATGGGATCTGACTTCTTTTACTGAATAGCTTTATGGGGTGATGTTGTTAGCAATAGCAATAGCATTTAGACTTAAATACCGCTTTATAGTGCTTTACAGCCCTCCCTAAGCGGTTTTATAGTCAGTGTATTTCCCTCAACAATCTGGGCCCTCATTTTACTCACCTCGGAAGGATGGAAGGCTGAGTCAACCTTGAGCCTGGTGGGATTTGAACTGCCAAATTGCAGGCAGCCAGTAGTCAGTAGAAGTGGCCTGCAGTACTGCACTCTAACCACTGTGCCACTGAAACTCTAAAGTCATGAACCGAAGCATCCCAATGAAATTGATTCTGAAGGTTATCAACTGCCCTTTATAATGAAGCCAGTTTCTCCTGTTTTTGCAGGTGGGCTCGTGGCCTGCGGTCTTCGCTTCTGGGACGCCAGTCCAGCTGCTCAATGTCACATTAGCAGGAGCCCCTTGCCATTCTGTGCCACCCTTAGGAGAGGAAGAACGCCAGCGCCGCTACCACGGCTGCCAAAATCTTCCCACCATGTTGTGGTATCAGAGCAGGCACCAACAGGAACTACAGCAGGATGACTGATCATGATGGGCACTGGTTTGGGGGAGTCTGTGAGGCCCAGAGCCTTGTCCTGTAACCAGAGGCCCTTTCCTCCAACGAGGGTTTTTTTGTTTTTTGGCTTTGGGGACCCAGCTGCAATTAACACAGTCATCCAATGGGTGGATATGATACCGTTGCTGGACGTTGCCATAGTAGGGAAAAACTTTCCTAGTAATTCGTCTACAGTGGACTCTACATAAAGTTCCAAGGCAAAGCAGAGAAGCACATGTGCCACTGTTGGGTCATGTATACTATTAAACATAAACACAGATGAGAAAATGTTAGACCACAAGTGGGGGCATGAGACTGGAAGATTCCAGTCATAAGTCAGAATATATTTTGGGGGAGGGGGAAGAGGCTTCTAGGGTAACAACTAATGCCACGGAGAGTAGGCAATGCACAGTGGAGGAAGTACAAGTGTAAAGGAGTAAAGCATCTACGCTAATGTACAAACTGCTGCTCTCGTGTATGGGAATCTCCCTGCCCCACCCCTGCAACAATGCATATATCAGTTTCCCCCTCATGCCTTTCTCCATATAATACTCAGAGCATCCTGATGGAACAGGAGTGGGTGGGAAGAACAAGTTTTGAAACAAGCTCTTGAATAAAAAAACCAACACTGTTCTCAATTTCCAACTGTAGCTGTTTACTTAGCCACCCATACAATTAGAATTAATACAGGGGTGAATGCCCTCTTGTTGCCTCGAAGGCAATCTAGTAAAGAATCTCAGAAACACCCTACTGTTCCTGCTTTGGAAAGACTCAAAGACTTGGGCTGGCCATTGGGATCATGCTGATGCGATCGTGATCCAATGTGCTCCTGACATACAGTAGGCTAAGTGTGCTCATTAATTTCTAACCGAAGCGATTATTCCTCGGTTGTTTCAATCATTGCAGCTGCAGAATTTGCAGCCATCCTATCACCCGAGTTTCCAGAAATACAAGTCTGGTCATGTAATGCCTCGACTATGATCACAAGGAGCTACAACCCAAAATTCCAGGCCCAATGATGGTCATAAGTCAAGAAGTACAGTCGAACCTCAGCCCAGGACCGCAATCCATCCCAGGATTACAGTCGCAACCTGAATTGGTCGCAACCTGAAATGACACTGCGCAGGCAATTTTGCACATGCGCCGAAAGGAAGCTTTCTGTGCCGTTTTTGGATTGCAAGCCGAGTTCTGAGTCGGGAACCGAGTCGGAACTCGGATGGCTTTTTTTGTTCGGAACACAAATTGGTTGGAAACTGAAGCGTTCACAACCCAAGGTTCCACTGTACTTATAATATTCATGGTTATGTCCCAATTGTGGTCTTGAGAGCTAGCTATAATATGCATGTAAAAGCCACATTGGGGTGGTAACTAAAGATACCAGGCTAGAAACTGGGACACAATGCGTTCTACCTAAAGTCTGAAGCCACTTGGATGACTAGGCCAGTCCTCGCTGCCCTAGGAAAAAAAAGCAATGATAAACCACTTCTAAATATTCCGCCCAACCCACAAAATCAAGGACTTGTCCAAGCAATTACCAATTAAGACTGATTCAAACACACAGACACAGACATACAGAGCACACGTGAATAATCAAACCTGTGATAGGGAAGGGGCTCTGATGTACAGATAGTTCTCACTTAACAGTTGCCCTGTTTAGGAACCATTTGAAATTATGATGATGAAGAAGTAACTTTACAACTGGTCTTCACACTTACAACCTTTGCAGCATCTCTGCAGTGACACGATCTATCATAATTTCAAGCACTTCACAACTGTCAGGCATTTTCAACTATTGCAACATTCCAGTTATGCGAGTGCCATTTTTGCACTTCGGTTTCAAATAAGCAGAGTCAATGGAGAAACTGGCAGTAAAATTGTAAGTTGCATTCACATGTCTTGCTTAATGACCCTGCCACTTAGTGATGGAGTTGGTGACCCCACTATGGTTGTTAAGCAAAGTCTACTTGTATTTTAGGAGAAAAAGGCTACTAAAAGCCTTTTCTTATTACCAATCTACAAGCCTACTGTTTATTACCAATTTTTCCACAGAACAAATGATCACAGCTGCCCATCAAATCAGCAGCCTGGTTTACACATCTTGCTAAGACACCATGTGGCTTATTTGATTCTTACATAGTTTTTGAGATGAAATCTACCAAGAACATGATTTAAGGTATAACTAAAGAATCCTTGGCCTAACATGTGAACCCCATTTTTGATTCTTTCCTCATCCAGAGGTCCTTTGGTTTTCAAAATCAGAGACGTTTAACCTGTTCTCACTGGATTTTTCTAACAGCTCCCTTGTATTTATTCCTTCAATGGTCTGCCATGCCCTTTTATGAGTCAATACAAATAGGGCTATTGGATCTGGACTGCAGGCCAATAGATAACAAAAAAGTTAAATTGTTTTATATCCTTTTGCTGCCCTCTAATCTTGATTTTTGCAACGTGAGTCTGATACTAAAGCAATATTCAGTAAGACCTGGTAGGCTTTCCAGTGTCTTGCTCACCAGGCCAAGATTACCTCACCTTGCGACAGGGCCCTAAGTAAGTAATAATTGTCAATTCCCCTCATAGCCACTTCCTCCTTATATGTCAATTCCTCCTTATATGAAGGAGCAGCTAGCAAGGTAGGACACAGGTGAAAAGACACATTTCATCTTTACCCTACCATTTCCACCCACAATGAACTTCTGTCCTTGCCTTGGTAATTTTCCTTTATTACCACCTGATATAAATAAAAACCAGATTCATAATTATTAGTAAGACCAGCACTTTATGAATTTATGAATCTTGCTCCGCTCACCAACACAATAGTTGAAAAGGATTTTCAGTCAGTTACTACTTAGTCCTTTCCTTTTAACCAACGAGACTGAAACAAATGCAATCTGCAAATGGATCTGAAAACAAGTTTATGGAAATCAAACAGATATTTCAAAATCAGAACTTATGAAAATGCGCCTCCTTTCCCCGGGGCTCCCTCTGGTTCCATACAGAATGCTGGCAATACTCACAGCTGTAAGTATTTCCCTCTCCCTGCCTACCCAGTTCATCCTGTGAAGGAAGGCATTTGCCCGTGCAAGGGTGGTAGGGCAGGGTGACCCTGGTTCCGCGCTTCTCCCCTTCACTGACAACAGGTCTGGGTCACCAAGCAACGTATTTTGAACCTGTCAGCAGCTTGTAAGACAACTCCTTGTCCCAACGCTATGAGCAGGCTAAGAATAAATAGAGTCTATGCTTCCTCTAAATTTGATTTCCATAACCACCTTGGTGGACCTGCTAAATGTTCAAGGGGCCAGAGCTTTCCCATCGTGCGAGAAGCCATCACCGGTGTCCAGGGTAAGGTAGCAGTCCCCACTTCAGCTTCAAGCTCCATCGTGCAGGAGACACTCAGTGGTTCTTTCAGTTGCTTGACTCTTCATCCTCATCTTCATCCCCTTCATCATCCCCTTCATCCTCCTCTTCTTCGGACTCCTCCTTTTCAGGCTCAGCCTCTTCAGGCTCCTCCTGGGTTTCGGGTTCATCCTGAGTTTTGGGTTCAGCTTCATCCTCCGCGCTGACTCCTTCTAACTCCTCACAGCCAGTTTTCGATACACTGAGCCTGCTGTCTATGTCTGAGCCACTGGGCATCTCGCTTCCTTGATGAGCCCACATATCAGAGTAGAGGCCCTTTTTCTTTAGCAGCTGCTCGTGCCTGCAAAAATGCAGCGAAAGTGAATGTAAATGACTCCACAGAAAGCACATCCCTCGCTTATGTTGCTCTGGACCTTCGCAGTGGAACTTCCCTAACATCACACGTACCTATGCTACACAGTGCCCTACCACCCTGTAAAGCCTGTCCTTTTGTCACAGGCGGGGACAGCTTTCCCAAACTGGACGTTTGTTAGCAGGTTTGGGGACAGGAGGGGATAAGCAGGAAATCACAAGAGTTACAAGAAGGGCTTTCCACGCCCCCCTTCCAAGCTTGCACAGTGCTCTCTTCATCCTTAGAATGGGAGGAAGGTATGTCAGAATGAAAATCACTGCTCTAGAGCAATCCTCTTATCTTGCCTTGGGAATGAGGCCTGTAAAGTCACTGCCCTCACGGTTACCTGCACTTGCTGGTCTCTGAAGAGCAAAGGGCAGGGAAGGGAAAGGCAGCTATCTTTCTGCCCTGCCCTCCCCGCCCTCCAGCCAGACCAGTGCAGCTCTTTCACCTTTCCTGTTGCTCTTTGCATGCAAAAATAGGCAGGGAGAGTCCTCCAATAGAGTGAAACCCGATCCAAACAAATATTTGGGGCCTCAGGAAGAGAATTTTCACGCGGAAAAATCCCACCAAATAGGGTTTCACTCAGGGATGGGTTTCTACCGGTGTAACAACCGGTTCACTTTGCAAGTGCATTTTGCTTCCTCCTTTCCTAGGAATTGGCTTTCTAAACACCAGAAAAGCTGTTGTCACGGTCTCTTTAAATCTCTTAGTTTTTTACATTTGTTTACCTTCCACGCTCTACCACACGGCCATCCCGTAGGACAAGAATTTGATCAGCCTTAACTATGGTTGATAATCTGTAAAGAACAGATAATTACTATTACTTAGAAGCCAGTATGTAAATTTCAACAGCTGTCAATAACATACAACACATGACATGTGCTCAGTTTATCATCTCAGATGTAATCCATCTCGGAGGAAAGAAGTATACCAGGATGATGCTAACACAAAAATTCCTCTGCAATGCCTTGTCCATTTGCTCTGGAATCTAATTGCAACATAGGAAGGAGGTAAAACAGAAGGCATGCACCTACACATATCTCCTGGATACATATAATTCAAACTGATATAAGTGTCACATTCTCTAAAATTCTCTTTCCTTTTGATACAGGTTCCACAGAAAATTCTTATACATCAAACTGAATAAGAATTGGTAGAAAGAAATACAAAATTTATCTGTCTACTCCTACAAAAGATTATCTTTCCCTGTGTCCACTAAAATCTGGAAAAGATGCTTTCTAAATGATAGATGCTCCCTTTTCTAGGTCCAGACACTATTCTTTATCCCATCAGACCTACAATATTTTCCTTGCTATTGGCTCACTGACTTTACATTTTTAAAACATCTTTTAAATACTAGGATGCTGATATGCAGCCTTCATTCTCAACTTTATTTCTACCAGTGTCTCTGTCTTCCTTATGAATTATAGAAGCATAAAGTAGGTAACCAGATTCTTGCTTAAAAAAAAACCAGAAAGAAGAGATTAAACTAGAGAAATGACCCAAAATATCCTGGGATGAGCAGTTATAGGGGATGACTGACAGCACTGTTATCCCTCTACCATATGACCTGATTATATTTCTGATGGCCCTCTCACAAAATGACTGTTAAAGTTAAAACATTCTATTAAATGTGTAAAATGTGCAAATATGTAAAAAAAAATCTATTTTGAATGTGTTCCATCGTACAAAAAGATACCAAAGGTTCATTAATGAAGCCGGATCAGTCAAAAAATGTGAAAGTTCCTGATTTTATAACAGGCTCTAAATTTGTCAAATGTAACAAGGGTCTTCCCCAAACTAGCAGGGGTGTACAACACTTCAGGAATAATTCAGGAAAAGTGCTTTGGGTGAGCGGGAGCACAAATAGACCACTTCTATGCTGATCTTTAAAGCAGCTATGTCTTTTCCCTTTGGCATACTTGAGATATTTTCAGAATGCAGCTGAAGCTGCAGTAGTATATTTGGAAGATACCAAGCCTGGGAGCTTGAGCATTACTATAATGCACAGCAGATAAAACAGTATCTGCTTCCAGAGGCCAGGCAGTACTGAATACCAGATGCTGTAGAAGAGAAGGAGAGAGTGACTGCCTGTGTGCCCAACCTGAAACTTCTAGATTACATGAAGCTCTGGACTCACCCAGAGTGACTTGTATACTTTTCTTGTTAAAGAAATTGAAGGCAGGGCTGCTTTAAGGATCCTGTTCAAGTTTTTCTCCCTCAATATTAAACAAATATGATTGCAGGCAAATGGAACAAGTCAAGACATGCATTTGACCCTCTTTGAACAACGAGAAAGATTTCTTTTACCTAGAAACTTAGCTTGACTCCTGTTATTTAAAATTTCTATGAAATGACATTTCATCTTACCTGTGAGCCACAATAATGGTGGTGCGATGGGCACATACTTTAGCTAGCGATGACTGGATTTTCCTCTCCGTTTTAGTGTCCAGTGCTGATGTTGCCTGTAAGAGCCAGCACATTGTAACAGAGCAAAGGGGATGGATATAGAGGAAGGTAATAGACCCTGAACCTCCTTTTAGTGTCAAGTCACTGGCATATTAGTACCAATAAGCCACTCATGTTTGTTTGGTGCCACAGTAAAGGGCTGAGAGATGCTATTTGTAGTTCCATACTATTGTTATTGTGGGGAGAACTACTCGGGAACAGGTTATAAATGGTCAGAGGAACAGGGAAGACAAACGTAGTTGTAAAGAATAACAGAATTTGTGATGTTATCCTCCTCCCAAATGCTCCCAGAATTCAGGCTTTGTGGGGTTTGTTTTTTTTTAAAGGCATGGAAGGGCAAAATGCAAATGTAACTTCAGATGGGGGAACCAAATAGATAAAAATACAAGTAATCCTTGATTTATGACCGGTCTCTTAGCGACCTTTTAAAGTTATAATGGACATTCCTGGAGATACCTCAGATTCAAATTCAAGGTTCTGAGAGTTGCGGGGGGGGGGGGGGGGGG
>JANHFR010000001.1:592954-603997 GCA_032468015.1 Mimophis mahfalensis | reverse complement strand
AATATTCTTTTTAATTTTTGTATTGTATATTTTAACTGCCCTGTACACCGCCCTGAGTCCCTTGGGAGAAGGGCGGTTTAGAAATTTAATAAATAAATAAATAAATAAAATAAACTAATGCCAGTATTTTTTGCTCCGCTCCTTCTACCCTATCCTCCAGCAAGTTCCAATCTCAAGCTAGGCAGAATCATAGTGGGGCCAGTCTCGGGCAATAAGTCTCAAAACTGAGATGCTATGCCATCCAGCTCATGGCATAGCATGGCATGCTGGCTTGAGCGGTGCCAGAGTAGACTGGTCTCACTAGATTGAGAGGAAGCTGGTTAAAATCAGAATTACCCAGCAGTGCTTCTGAGAACCAGGAAAAAAAATAGCTCTACTAATGAATCTCTTCTGATAGGGCAAATCTCTCTTGCGGAAAGAAAGGGTAACTACAATCCGGGCAGCTTAGGAGGTGTTCTGTCAAGCTAGGATCTAAGAGAAGCCACCTTGATGCAGCTTGAGATGGGGAAGAGACACTCATCATAAGTCATGGATGGTTAATAGGCAGGAAACAGCTTGATGAGTATCAAGTGGCCTCCTACTGGGAGCTCTTCACCTTCATCCCAGCATCCTATTCCCAAATTGCTTTGAATTCAAAGCAGCCAATTTCTTTTCATCCTCTTACCCATCTTCAAAGAGGCCTTTCTCACAGTGTTGGGACGGAAATAAATATATTATGTTCTGACAAAAAGAAAACAGTGGGAGGGGCCTTCTCTATGGTAGTGCCCGATTTTAAAGCTTTTCTTGAATGAAATATAATCTGCAGCATCCTTTTTTTCTCTTTTGGTGCCCCTCTCAAAACAGTGCCTTTGAATGTCTGACTGCTGAGGAACTGTTTGAGTGATCTTAGGCACGCTGCCTTGGGATCCCCTGGGAACAGGGAATGCTCTTCCCGCTTGGATTCATTTTCCACACCTGAAGAGGCAGCCCAGAGCTAAAGTGTCATACTCTGGGCCAGACCCTGCTCTCCTCGCGTGGATTTTCCTTCAGCAGTCACGGGTGCGGGTTTTCTGAATGTCCCCTCAAGCTCATCCAGCCGGAGAGCCTCCAGTGGAACCTCCTTGCTGCCTTTGTTCCCCCTTCCAAGGAACCGCACAGCAACAAAGGTCCCACTCCCAACCCCCTGCTAGGCTGCTGGGAGACACAAAGGCCCCTTGTTTGTTTTCCGCCAGCGGCACTTTGCTGGGTAATCCTAACTGGCAGGGTGGGTGACCCCATCTGGCAGTCCCCCTCTTTTGCCTTTCAAACCTTCCACAGGGTGGGAAGGGGGGATCAGGAAGAGACTTCTGCCCCCCCGCCCCCCACCTTCCATTTTATTTTATTTTGCACATGCTAGGTGATGTTAAAGCCATCCTGTTCCCAAACAAAGGTATAAAGTATACTGTTCTATATGGAGAAAATGGCGGAGATGGGGACAAGTGACCTTGAAGGAATGTGTGTCACTGATTTTTTTAAAACTTAAGATGGTTGTTCCCCCTTTTTTTAGCATGAAGAACCAAGGATGGGTAACAGTGAGTGTCCCAAAGCTATAAAGTGAGGCAATGATTTGAAAGCCAGAGTTCCTTGAGTAAATTTCAGATTCACATTTCAACTCTCTGTGATTCTCCATTTTCTGCCCACCTCATGATACGGCACAAAAGTACACGCCAAATTTCCACTTTAGAAATAGAGACGTTTGATAGGGAGAAAAATCTAACAGGCCCACCATCCAGGCAAGAGGCTTTAATTCTTCTACACTACATGTAACCCTCTTGTGTTTTCCCACCAAAATATGGAATGGGAAACTGGTATTGCTCTAACTTCCTCATGACACCTATCTCTCTTGACACATATAAATCCAGGGATATATTGCACAACACATTACACTAAAATAGTCATTAAATAACAAAACAGGGAAAACAATTAAATGGATGACCAACATATTTACAGGAGTCCTACAAGGAAGTAAAGTTTAAATGTAGAATTAAGCACTTGTAAGTGCCCAGAATATAATCAATGTACTAAACATCGATAACTCTAGGAAGGGCCTCCCATCAGAAATCCAAAAGTTGACACCACTCCAGAGTTTTAGGTATACAATGGAGCATTCAGAAGGATCATTAATTAAGTCTATCACTGATACATAATTTAATTTTGAGTCATTGAATGAGTCATGATTTAAATGTATTACAAATATATTTGTATTACCAGGATTACTATTTCTTTGGGGGATTTTATATTATATGCCACCAGAAGCCCATACAGTATATGTTGAGTCTAGCAGTATAAAAATTAAGAAATGAAATAATAATACTATGCATCCCACTGTAACCCCACCTGAATTATAGATTATTGAATTACAGATTAGTAATAGATTACTAATCATAGACTGGTGTAGAATTAATCTACAAACAAAACATTTACCAAACTCATTTCTCTGGCTTGTAAATTTTTAAGAACTGAGATCCTTAATTCTATTCCTGAAAACTCACAGGCAACTGAAGTCCCCCTCCCCATCCATAATAGTAGCACAAGTGAGTCTAAAGAAACAGATTAACTACATGGGACTTGCTGGTGGCTGCTAGCCTTGAGAGTTGAAAGAGCAAAAATTTCTACCAGAAACTGTGGGTCAACACACATGGGCTACCCATAGTCCTTGGTCACTCAATGCATAGCCCATAATTACCCAGCTCATCTACACCTGCCAGCTGAATAAGGTGTCTTTTGCTGCAGTAGAGATCTGGGAGTCACATCTCACCCATTTGGGCAAGAAGGTCTTCGGGAAATTTTGTGAAGCACTGTTAATCCCCAACACCTGCTGGTGGATACTGTTGTGGTGTGCATCGCATCAGAATTGTGACATTCATTATGGATAAACACTGTCACTGGCAGTGTGTTTTATGGAATGTTGCTCCCCCCACTCTACTATAGCTTCAGGTGGAGCACCATAAGTGACAGCAAGATTGTTAAGAAAATAGGACAAGGCTGAAGGGACCTGCTCAAGAGCACCATTGCCTTTTCCACCCTAGCTATTTGCACATGATTTAACAAGTATACTGGCCACGAGCAGTCTAATAGCTTCATAACTAAAGTGTGCCCATCATGTCCTGTTGGCAAAAGCAGGAGGCTGAGTAAAATGGATCCCTGGCTTGACTCAACAGGGATAACCACATTCATAAGCCCATTGCTGGATAAGTATGAGCTCTAGAATACAGGCTGTCCTCGACTTACAACATTTAGTGACCATTCAAAGTTACGGCAGCGCTGGAAAAAGTGACTTTTGATTGTTTTTCACACTTACAACTATTGCAGCATCCCCATGGCCCACGTGATAAAAACGCAGACGCTCGGCAACTGACTCATATTTATGATGACTGCAGTGTCCTGGAGTCATGCAATCACCTTTTGCAACCTTCTGACAAACTAAGCCAATCAGGAAGCCAGACTCACTTAACTACCATGTTACTAACGTAACAGCTGCAATGATTAACTTAACTGTTCTAACAATTTATTTATTTATTTATTTTTATGCTGCCCTATCTCACGAAGGACTCAGGAGCAAACTTTAATTAACAACTGCCTTGCTTAGCAATAGAAAATTTAGGCACAATTGAGGTTATAAGTCAAGGACTCCCTGCACCAGACAGCTGCATTCAGACAAAGCATGGGCATAGGATCTGGTTAAAATCTGCAGAGCAGAGCCTCTGGCAGGTGGGTCCGAGGAAGACAGTGTCCCAGCCTTGAAGCTACTTAGCATGTAGGACAGAGCCCTCATGCTCCCAGATTCCTTCTCATTCAGCCATTTTGTATGCCGTTTACAGTTCCATGCCTCCCGCCTACAGGGATTCTTTTGTAAAGTCTAAAAGTCAGGGCTGAAAGGCAGGTCTAGAATCCATCCCCTCTATTCAAATACCTCTCAATAGCTGCCCTGAATTGGCACTCACAGTGCCCACCAGGGCATGGGAACCTGGCAAACACCAACAGTTTCTACAAACAAAGAGCTAGCATTCTTCTCAGAAATTCAACAGAGAGTGAGTCTAGAAGCATGCAGGATGGGAGGTCATAGTGGGGGCTCAGGATTGAAGATCTGGTGAGAGAATAGGGAGAAGCGTTCAGGAGAATTTAAAAAGCTACTGAATTCATACCTTCCCAGTCAAAAACATTACCCTGATCCCCGGGCCTATAAAATCATGATCCCGTCACTACCCAAATTATGTGCTCTAATTTTGCAGAAAAAGATGCAATTTTCCACCTAGAGGTCAAAATGTATATGAGATGGATACACTGGAGATGGAAGAAGGGCAGGGAAGTGGGCAGAGAAAGTAGAGATAAGACAAGAGGGGGTGGGAAAGTGCAAGGTGTAGCCAGTTTTTTTTACCAAGAAAGGGCTTCCCTGGAGGGGTAAGTCTTGACAAAGATAGAACACAGAAGAGGCTGATGAAAGAGAGGGGTGTTTTCCAAGTGACATAAAAATGAAGTGGAGGACTATCAAGAGTACATTTGCTGGTAGAAATGGTGCAGGCACACTGTATTTGTTTTAGAATATGTGTGGTATTAAGGAATAAGTTCTGCAAAATGTCTCTCTCATTTGCTATTTTTCAACACGAAAGGTATTTTTCGTCACATAAAGGAGCACTTGGAGATGCACTCGGATCTGATTTTTCCCTCTCAAATCTATAACTCCAAGCACTTCGTTATCCCAATCCATTGCATTGCTTTTTGCGGATATATGGAACTGCCTCTAGGGGACAAGAGAAACATGTCCTGACACATATAAAGCTTTTTGCCACCACCTATATGTGTCAAGCATTTTGCTGACAGTCACTCTGGGGAGTGAAGTGGGTTAAGAGTCTGCTCAAACATTACTTTGCAATCTGTGCTTAAAACAAGTGCTTGTTAAGGACTCACAAGCTGGAGAGTTTCCAGATGGCTAGGGCTCACTGAAACAAATATTTGTAATTAACCATAAATTGAACAGCTAATACCAAGTAACTGAGCTGGGTTGGTTGTACTTGACTTTCTATGAAAATAATTCTGCATTGGGTAAGCAGTTGTGTAAGGGCACCCTCTGCTGGCTCATTTGGAGCACTAAGTAAAACAGAGGGTATTTCTTACACTGTCATCCTCCCTGCTGTAGAGTACTTGCAAAACTCTCCCAGATACAGAGAGTACGAACCTTATGGCACAATGGAGGGGTGAGCAACCTGAAATCTGTCCCTTTTTGATCCTGATCCTTTCCTGATTTCCTCAAACTGAGTTTGAATTTCTTATTATTTCGACATGGGAAACAGACCACACTAGAAGAGTAAATTGAAAATAGGCTTAGCATAATTATAAAACGCAGTGAAGGAAACTCTATGTACCCTCTCCAGGGCAAAAAAAAAATTCCCAGTTTGCCCACAGCTCTTCTCGTTTTGTACCATCAACCTACTCACTATATCTCTTAAACCAGGGTTTCTCCATCTCAGCAAGCTTAAGATGGGTGGATTTCCCAGAATTCCCTTGTCAAAGCTTAAAGTTGCTAAGATTGAGAAACATTACATTAAACCTTCCCGCACATTATTAAGTGCAATTCCTGCTAGACCAGCCCTGCTCTAGAGGCAGCACTATGCCTGCCTGCAAGTCACCCACTCTTCTTACCGATATGCTTATAGTAGATGGGCACAAAGACATTGATGGCACGCTCCAGCCCCATAAGCGTCAGACAGAATATCACCATGCCCTGAAGTGGGTAGTTTTTCTTTGGCCACATGTATTGTATAAGGAGGAGTATTTTCTGGCCGATATCCTTCCATGTGGAGGTGACCTGCCTCGCATCTGGAAGCAGGGGCTAAAATAAGGAAGAGAAAAGAAGTAAGTAAACGGGAAGGGTGGAGATTTGAGGCAGGTTTGCTGGAAATATTTCAGAAGGTTGACACTTGTTTAATAAAGCAAAGACAAGAATTGACAGGTAAGAAAAGAAAGGATAAACCGCCCAGAATCACTTTAGATAGTAAGATAGGTGGCATATAAATTAAAATAAATAAATAAGGAAAACGTAGACTTTTCTTGTTAAAAGGCATAGAAAACAGCCTTTCCCATCTTGGTATAGTCTCCAGAATGCCCAGGCTGCGCTCTCAAAATCCTAGGCTGCAATCTTGGTCATTTGGAACAGAATTATGGGAAATGTGTCCTCAGCTTACATCTAGGGCAAGGAGAAATTAGGAATGGTCAAACAATCCAATGCCTTTTCAGATATCTCATTTCAGGGGAAGAAAGCAACCCAGGAAAACATAATTAGAAAGAGTCTAGAGAGCAAAGGTTTTATCCACAGTCATGTTCATGAACCCTGCTGACTAATAAATTAACATACATATAAGCAGGAAATGAGTTTCAATGAGCCATAGGTTCAGAAGCTCCTGTTTCTGTTCCTTCTTCCTAGGCAGCCAAGGAGACCACAAGCCACAAATTCATTGTCTGGCCCAGAACTGTGGTTGCAATAATCCCTACTTAGTTTGAATAGATCAACTTTAAAATAAAGTAACTTATTTGAAACTAACCTTAGCTTAATCTTTAATAATTTGCTACTGCAAAACACACAACAAACCATGAGTGTCTAAAAGCAGAGGCTTCTAAACATCTATTTCCAGTTGGAAAAGTAGATAAAGGTTTGTAGGCCAGGAGATGCAACACTGCTTTTATGAGTCCAAGGGCTGCAGTAGGGAGGTAGGTATATAATGCAAATAAGTGGGATTAGCTTTTTCCTTGTTTCTGGAAACATTTTTTCTTATAATTGGGTTATTTTACAACTGTGTTAATGCCAATTATTACAGAGCTTACACTACACCTTTTCCACATGGTTCCCTCTGGCCACCGACTGACTGTTCCTCCTTTGATGTCATATCCAGACATAGGACTGTGTCTATTTCCAGATCTGACAGTATGGGGTGGAATCCTTCCTAATCCTGGGAAAGGTTGTAGCCCCCTGGAAATGGTCAGTTTTTGCAGAAGGTCCCAAGATAAATCTAGTATCTCCTGACAGAGAACAGACTGTGATCTGAAATCCTGGTGACTTGTTGCCAGTTAGTCTACAGCAGGGGTATCAAACATGGGAATATCTGATCCCTAGTATACCAGCTGTATATTCACATGTACACATATCCACATATTGGATAGTAAACATCCACACATCATCTGCTATATTTCTAAATATATAAACATTTAAAGATTAGTTATGAGTAATAGATTTGTTATGCCAATAAAACTTCCAAGTATTTCACAAGTTGCTATACAGTAGAACCTCAGTTCGCGACCGCAATCCGTTCCCGGACTGCGGTCGTGAACAGATTTGGTCGTGATCTGAAGCGACACTCACTGAAGGGAACACTCACAGAAGGGGAAATCGGTGCAGAAAGATTCCTTTCCATACCGTGTTTGTTTGCCGCCCCAAAAGTTTCAGTTGTGAACTGATTCAAAACTCGGGTGGCTTTTTTGGCTGGGAACTGATTTGGTCACAAACAGGAACGTTCGCGAACCAAGGTTCTGCTGCATTCATAATGTTATACCACATTTATCTTCAATGTTTTGTTGCAACAAATATAGTACACCTATCTCAATGAGGTTTTTAAAGTGTACTTTTATACATTAGGAATCATAAAATCATAGAGCTGAAAGCGGCCTTGGAGGTCTTCTAGTCCATCCCACTGCTCAACGCAGGGGACCTTATACCATACTAGAAAAATGGTTGTCCAATCTTTTCTTCTCAAGTAATGTAGCACCACAACTCCGGAGGCAAGCTGTTCCGCTGATTAAACGTTATCACTTTCAGGAAATTCCTCCTTATTTCTATCCATTGCTTCTTTTTCCTGCCCTCAGGTCCTATGGATAATAAATCTTTTTCCTGCCCTCAGGTCCTATGGATAATAAATCAACCCCCTCTTCCTTGTGACAGCCCTTCAAGTATTGAAAGACAACTGTCAGATCTCCCCCAAGTCTTTGTTAGGCTAAACACACCTAGTACCCTTAGCAATTCATCATGCAATTTAGCTTCCAGACCCCTTATCATCTTTGTTGTCTTCTCTGCATTCTTTCTAGGGCTTCAGCATCTTTTTTTGCATCATGGTGACAAGACCTGGATGCAGTATTCCAAGGGTGGCCTCCCTAGTTGAGTATAGAGCAGTACTATGACTGTCTGTGACCATGGTGCTATCCCTCCGCTGATGTAGCTTAGGACTGGGTTTGCTTTTCTGGGAGCTGCAGCACACTGTTAGTTCACACACAAGTGGTAGTCCATCAGGACTAATTAGGATATTTTTTATATAAAACTACATAAAATATTTCACCTGTGATCAATTAGATGCTGTGAAATGCTAAAACAGGACAAAATGATTATTCTTGCTCTAAATAACTATGATGTAGCAATACAGAAATACTACTTGCATGTTTCATAGAAACAATAGCAGGGAACAATAGTTGGTGGATGAGCTGCTGCTGGATTTCAAGTCCCACAATTTCTAAGCACTGGTCTATATTATAATAAGGTCCAGGTCTAAAAGTCCTTATTCAACAACAACAACGACGATATTAATAATAATACCAATAAGAATAACAATACCAATAAAATGTATTTGTGATACATTTTTAAATGTTTAGTTGATTGAGTTTCATGTTTAATGATAAAAGAGAGAATAATAATAATAAATAACAGTGTTATATAGACTCTTCTTTTCAGAGAGAGGTATTTCATAATACCTTTCAATTTGTTCTACAAATATTATAAGGGTGAAACTAGAACGTGTATCTATTTTTAAAGCACATTTTCTCGTGTTAATATTATGTTAGCATATTAAAATATGCTTATTAATCTGTAATACGTAGAGGGACCTTACTTTTAAAACTGTGCATATGTGGAAGAGTGGAATGATCCATCTCTTTCCCAACCATATCTTAGCACCTTTAAACAATTTTTTCCTAGTCTAGCACACATGACTAGAAGTGAACTACATGGGAGTAAATATTTCAAAATATCTGAGCACGTCAAGGGATAGAGACCAAACCCTTATCTGACTTCTTTCGAGGGGACTTTATTGATGTGAAACTTAGATATCACTCTGTTTCAAATTCTGTAGAAAAGTAGCCATTTATTAGATAGACATATGTATTACAAACTTAGCATTCATATTTCCTATGAAGAGTCTTGAGCATCTGCAAGCATTATTCTCAGCCTTTTCTCATTAGTTTCTGAACAGCATGTACAAAAAGCTGCTGGTAGATTAACTACCAGTCTGACTCAAAGCCACTGGATTAGCTTCATAGTATGTTCATGTTGTAACAACTTTACCTTTTTCCTTTATTTTTCTTTCTCTTTAAAGTCCAGGCTTTGAAACAGTATAATAATAGAGGCTCCCACAGAGCTGAATGATCCTGAAAAATTCAGCAAGAGCTGCTCCATCACTGGGTACCTGGTTTGATATGCTCTCAGTAAGGGATGAATTGATTTTTATTGTAAAAAATGCTGATTTAAAGTACCTGAGCTTTCTACAGTGGTGTAATGCTGAAAAATCCACACCTTTTTGTCAATCTGTCTTTTGTTTTTCAGAGTTTCAGTCAGAAGTTCTCATTGCTTGAGTCAGTTTTAGCTGAAGGGGCCAGGGACTCAATTTGGGATCTTTGGCATATCAAGCAGCTGCTTATTTACTAGGCTGCCAGCATTTGGGTTCAAGTAAAAGTTCTTACTCTATAAAAAAATAATGTTTCTAATCCAAATCCTATCTCCAATTGAGATCAGCAACCTGGCAACCAGGAATGAGAATCCACCAGATGCATTGAACTAAACTGTCATAAAACCCATCAACGTAGTGAAGAGGATGATGCGGACTGGCAAGATTTTCTATGACAAGTCCATTGCCACCTTCTGAGTGGTACCTCCCTCTCACAACCTATTGTTGGCAGATGGCATGGGGGTGGGGAGGACAGGAATAAAAGAGTAACATTAACAGCAAATGTGTTTAGTACATTGATCACAGCTACTTTAAGGAGTTACTGAAAGGAGCTACATTTGAGCCCCACAAGCTCTGAAGCACTTCCCTTCAAACAAACAAACAAACAAACAAACAAACAAACAAACAAACAAACAAACACCACATCAAGATTTATGTTGGATAAAGGAAAAGAAACTCACCTCGGTGATTTCCACATCACGCTCATCTTCATTGATTAAAAGCATGTAGGGTTTTCGGGGCAGCCCTGGGGCTTTGATCCCCAAAATGAAGAGGGTGAAGGTGCTGATGTAACGCAGGAACCACAGGCTGAATTGGACCTGGGGGGAGTGGGTACAGGTCAGTGGCACTCTTCAGCAAGAGCTCCCCTTCTTCCTGCCCCACCCCTCCAATGGCTACAAAACAGCAGGCAGTGCTTCTTCTCCAACGCCCAATTCCACTGTCAAACGGAGGAGAAGCTGGCATTTCACTGGCTAAACCTAAACACTAACACACTCGATCAAAGATTGGTCCGCTAAAACGATGGTCAAAGCACTGAAGACATTTGTTTATGAACACTGTAGCCAAGAATAGAGAGGACTGTGTCAATTACAGAAAGGCCCCACATTTTTTTTTTGTAGCAAATCCCAGAGAGAGTCCCTCCCAGTAGCTTTGGGGAGCGTTCAGTGGTAATCCTGACACCCCACCGCCCCAAGACACTCAATTCCACTACCTGGGGGAAGGAACTTCCTGTTGCTCCTTCACGCCTCTTCCTGTCTCATGAGGCCTGCAAGGGCAGCACAGGAGCCCTAGGAAAGCTCAGTCACGTGACTGAGCTGGCAGGGCAAAAGAAGGAATCAGGGCCAGGAGAGGCTAGCATTTAAATGTGGGCTATTGAACAGATGGGAGATGAGACTTTGGGGACCATCTCACTGGCAGTTTGCTCTCCAGGGACAATCTGAACAAGCCAAACATTATTGCTGCTACTTCTCCTTGGATGCCACTTGTGCTAGGGCAGGGGTAGGCAAACTTGGCTCTTTTATGACTTGTGGACTTCAACTCCCAGAAT
>JANHFR010000001.1:550834-561251 GCA_032468015.1 Mimophis mahfalensis | reverse complement strand
TCGGCTTGGAAACAGAGATGAGCACTGCCCCCTAGAGTCGAGAACGACTAGCACATATGTGCAAGGGGAACCTTTACTTTTACCTATACATCCACACATATACATAAACACTGAGTTACAATTCATTCTTTTTGCTTAGACCCAACGATTGGAATTTATGTAAGATACTGTATGGTATCTGTTTCCTTCAGGCAGACATTACACATTAGCAGAGAATTTTAAAGTATTAAAAGAAGACAGAATCTACCAAGTTTCTGTAAGAGGGGAGTTGCCACTGTGCCTCTGTCAAGCTGCCTTTCCTTTCATTGCAGGCTGTCTCTGATAAAATGTGGGGAAATAGCATAAATTTCCAGGCTAGTACTGATGTTTATGCCATGGCAATTCACGTAAGGGAGAGGATTGGTGGAAGAGGGAATGGTAAACACTTGAATATTTTACACATTTGTGTAACAAAGGAAGATTTCCCATTATCTATATCTGTCTGTCTATGAGCTAGAAGCTGAACTCATTGTGTAGTTTCTTAATGGTACTAAGTGTTTACTTCTGCTGAAGGCTTATATTCTCTCTGTTCCCAGGAATGAGGTATTGGCACACAAAACTTTCCATCGGTACACTGTGCGAGCTCGACGAGGTACAGCCCAAGGAATAAGGGATGCTCAGGGGTCAATGCCAAAATCTGCTGGCGCGTCATTACGGCGCTACAATGAGGCTGTTCTCCTTAAAGTAAGTCCACAGCCAAGAGGAAACCTGCAAAGTGAGAGACTCCTTGTGGCCCTATTTCAGAGTGACATTGTCCAGGCCCTCATGGAGGAAAAGAAAAATGTTGTGTGCCTGTCTAGATTCTTATTAATGATATGTGCATAGCCAAGTAATGGAACATAAATATAGATGGATCACTATAGCTTAGTTATATAGGTTCGTCTTTTTGCAGTTTTTGCATCTCAGTATGCTTTCTGCTAGAACATTTGAACTGTGTTTGCATTCCTGTCAGCCCCTCAAGAAAGTCCAGACAAGAAGCACAAACTATCAGTACTAACTCTAACTTTATTGCAAGATTATAATAACAGAATCTTGCAAGTCTGAAGGTACTTTTCTCCCCTCCTTTCCTTTAACTTACCAGAAAACTAAAGAGGCTCCCTTCTGAAACAGCTCCCATACCCCCTTTTCTTCCTGTGGGCTGTGATACCTCTTGCATAATAGTTGTTTAGGCTGCGGCTTTTTCTCTGGGTTCAAGATCATCATCACAGACCATTATAATTCCCTCTGTGACATTAAAAATGGTTCTGTGGGAAAAGAAAATACCTGGATCTCTTGAATCACATTTTGCATTTAAGCTGAAAACCAGTGCTTATTGTAGCACCCTGCTGGTGAACTGGCTCACACCAATATTGAATATTGTGCATGAGTTATTCCTATTATATTTTTGTACAGGAGATTCAGGAGCTGCTAACGAGCTGGACAAATTACTTAAAAGAAGCAGAGTGCATCTTCCTTCGTGCTCCACACAATAACCAAGCTCTCTTCTTTAGCAGCAAGCATGGCCCTCTTCAGCGAGGTGACCCACGTATCCGGCGTATTCCTTTCAGCACCCGAAGAGCCACCTTCCATGAGGTGGAACGGGTCCATGGGACTCTAAGCAGTTTGCTGGTATATGGTGAGCTGTCATTTAATTTTTCTCTGTTGTTGGCTTAACTTTTAGGACTTGGAAAGATAATTTTTTGGTCTGTCATGCAGGGCCAGTCAAATAATTAAACTTCCTTTGGAATGATTTCTTTCTTTATTCCCTTCAGCACCACCCAAATATTTGTAACTGCACCCTAAAAGCTTTGCAGATAGTTTTGTTAGTCTTATTCTAGCACATCGGAGTCCTGTTCTGTCCTGCTCTTGTACGTTTTCTGTTCAGTTACAGAAATTTAACCAAAACTATACCAATGAGATAAATTGGGACTGTAATCTCAATTTGAGTATTTTAAGGGGAAAGAAACAAGTAAATTAAAATTACATTCTGATTTTTTTTTATAGAAAGTAATACAACAGTGGCAGATCTGACTAGTTCTCCTCAGAAGACCTGGAAAAAAGTAGCTCGTAAGGTTGAAGCATCTACGCAGCCTTCTGGCACTAGTGAGGAGGACAGCCATTTTGAAGATGAAGGAATGCATTGTTGTTCCTTTTCTGTCACCCTTCCTGGTCAGTGTAGATATCTTCTGCGTTCTTTCTTTCTGATGTCTGGTGTACAGAGTGAAAAGAGTACAGATAGTCCTCAACTTACAACAGTTCATTTAGTGACCTTTCAAAGTTACACTGAAAAAAGTGACTTATGACCGTTTGTCATGTGACCCCATGATCATGTGGGTTTTTTAACCCAACGTTGCTTGGCAATTGGTTCTTATTTATGACCGTTGCTGTGTCCCAAGGACATGTGATCCCATCTGGCGACCTTCTGACAAGCATTCGGTGGGGAAGCCAGATTCACTTAACAACCAAGTTACTAACTTATCAACTTTAGTGATTCACTTAACAACCGTGGCTAGCAAGGTTGTAAAATAGGGCAAAACTCATTTAACAAATGTCTCACTTAACGACAGAATATTTGGGTTCAACTGTAGTCGTAAGTTGAGGACTACCTGTATTAAATGTGTTGAAGTTAACAATATACTGGAGATTTTGCCTAGAATGGTTAGTAGCTTAATGAGAAGTCCCTGAAGGAAAATGTTTCAGGCAGCATAAAATTTACTAATGTATAGGGTGTGAATCATAGCAGACCTTAATAATGACTGATGGCAGACAGGTGGATAATATGAAACAGCCTATGTTACCAGTTCTTTTTCTTCCTCCTCTCCCCATTCTCATCTGGAAAGGAGAAGACTGAGCTATGCTTTTTTTTAATAGTCTCTGTAGCAACGGTAGAGGAAAAAGAAGAAGTGGGGGAAGAAAACCTGGAACTGGTGGAGGAGACACTAAATTTATTAGATTTACGTGAATTTGAGGTGACACCAAAACAGAATCGCAAAAAGAGGAGAAGGAAACCCAAGACACTGCCAAGTAAGTGGTTGAAATAATGAAATAAGCATACCTATTAAGTTCATTGCTTTGTGGAATGATCTTTAAAATAGCAAGCGGGACTGTAGAATTAGACTGACTTTTTGGCAGATCCTTCTTTTTATAGTCTTGCGTACTGACAAGGAGCCAATGAACTATAGGTTCTGGGCAAAGAGTCTGTTAAGAGGTTGGTGATATCTTATAAAACATCTGAGTCGTCTAGAGTAGGAGATACTCTGTGGCCTTCAGATGTTGCTTGTACTGCAATTCTTGACTTTTCCAGCCAGCATGGCTAGTGATGAGGAAAGCTAAAATTTGCACATTAGCAACTCTCTATTCCAGGTATAACCTCATCATTTTTAAAATCCTATTAGTGCTAAAATATTAGGCAGGGATTTAAGGGGACTGAAAGGGAATTTTCTACTATGTGTTCTGAAACAGAGTCTAACACAGAGACTTCAGGAAGTGTTGAACCCAATACCACAGTATGTAGAGGACCAGAGTCAACTGAGGTCCAAGAACAGCAAGAGTCTCAAGGTGAGTTTGAGAGCATGTGTGGGATAACGCATATTATATGGTCTTCCAACTGGCCATCTTGACCTTTATTCTACATTATGATCTTGTGCTGCCAGGTTGGATCTGTGGCTAGATGCTATTGGATGTCTCTCTCTCTCTCTGTGTGTGTGTGGGGTGTTGTATGTTGTTTTGTACTGATGTTTTTATTATGTTAGCTGCCCAGAAAACCTTTTCATGGGATAGGCAGCTATATAAACCCCAGTCATCCCCTCTTTCCAAATAATAATCTCAAATGCACCTAAATACCTTCCTCTTCTTCCCAGATGCTCCCAGCACAACTGTGCAAGATGCCTTGTTTACAGCCTGTAAAATGGGAGACATGGGAGCCCTACAGCATCTTCTGGGAATGGCTGATAATACAACAGAAGACAGTGAGTGCAGCGATAAAGTCGCAAGACAGTTGCTCAACACACCCCTGGATGAGAGTGGCTGGACTGTTTTGCATGTGGCAGCAGCAGCAGGAAGAACTGCAGTTGTGCGGCTCTTGCTGGAGAGCGGGGCTGACCCTGCCATCAGGTAATGTCCATCAAGAGAGGGATATATTGAGGCCTAAGTTAGCCCGAGTCTTAAACTGTATTTAGTCCCTGCATGGGATCTGACTTGCAAACTTAGCAACAAGCAGCTGAGATAAGCAACAAAAAGTTCTTCTGCCGCATCTCCACCAATGTCTTAGCTTCCCTTCCAGTTGTTACGGGTCCAGGATTTTCATAAATACAAGGAATTAATACTTTACAAGAGCCAAGGTATTCAAAAATTGTTTTGGCATATTTACATGGATGTTTAAGTCTTCCAAGTAGCAAACTAGAGGAGAGTTGTCCTATTTCATAGCTGGCAAGGTTTTCACATCTCTTTGTCTCAGCAATGATTATCTTGAAGGTGCCCCTTCTTGTAAGTGTTCTATAACTTTTGTTTGATAAAGCACCCACTATTTTATACTCCAGGGACAGAAAAGAACAGCCTCCATACTGTGTGTCTACCAACAAGCAAACCCGTAACGAATTCCGTAGATTCATGGGTGAACAGCCCGAGAGATACGACTATACCCGGGCTCAGGTGAGTGGAAACAAGGTCTTGGGTGTCAACTCCCATCATTCCTTCCTGACTTAGTTGGTCAACTTAGTCAGGAAGGAATGATGGGAGTTGACATCCATCAGCTAAAGTGCCACCCATTGGTTGTCAATTAATGAAGGTCATCTTTAGGTATGGAGAACTTTAAATGTTTCCTTCAGTTGCCCAGTCTAGATTTTGTGTACAAAGCATTCATACGGTGGCAGGGAGGAAAGCTTTGCTCAGGATATAGAGAAGATTAATGTCCTTTTCAGTTGGGTTGCAAAAGTTTGTCATTGGGAGAAATCAGAAACCCATCCTTAAGATTTCCTGGATGCTTTTGAATTTTGGTGTTAGGGAAGACTCCTATGTAGACAGTCAAGAAAACAAATGAACCATCAATCCCAAAGACACAAATGGTCAGCTTCAAATGATCCTCCTTCAGACACATTATTCGCAGAAGACCTTGTCCTCTGAAAAGATTCTAATGATGAAAAATTGGAAGAAAAGAAGATGACCAGTGAGGAAAGAGAAGAGAAGAGGATGACCATCAGCTACAGTGGAAATAAGTGCAGCAGATTAGGGACAATTGTTATGGAGAAAATCTATGTGACTGCTGAAGGTTGACAACAATTTGATGGCATATAATCAATCCCTGATGAATCTTAGCCACATGTGGCTACTTGTTGTTCAAGTAAAAAGCAAGTTCGGAACAGTGAATGGGATAATGTAAAAATATATTGCTTAATTTACTGAAAAACTAGAAGTTCTTAATATAAAAAGTATGTCTGGTTAATGTCATCTATTTGTCAAGAGATCTAAGCTCTATATATTATAGTCCCCAAATTAAAGAATAGCCAGATGTATTTTTGTCTGGGTTTTTTTATGATGTAGATATCTTTTTTTTCTCTTTTTTGCTATTGGGATCTCCTTCTGTTCTATTTGATTCACTTACGCAATATAACCACAGGTGCCTGGCCCCCTAACTGCAGAAATGGAAGCCCGACAGGCAGAACGCCGACGAGCACAGAAAGCCCTACGGAAGCAGCGAGAACGAGAAGACCGTGAAGCACAGCTACTTCTGGAGCAAGAACAGGAAGAGAAAAGGCGGTTTGCCTTGCTCAGTGATCGTGAGAAGGTCAGGGCTTAGAGTGGCTTAAAAAGGAGTCGCATTTCTCATTCTTGTGTTTACTGAAAAGGTTCTGCTGCAATACAGCGAAAGCACCTAGACTTACATAGCACCCCTTAGTGCTTTCCAGCACTCTTCTGAGTGGTTGACAGGGTCAACATATTGCCCCCAACAGCTCATTACACCCATGTAAGACTGCTACTCTGTAAGTTCTTTTGCCTTCCCATAAGATTCAGTAGGATTCAGTGTTCCGCTTATCACTTTTAAAGCTCCACATGGCCTAGTAGTAGTGAGCTTGCAGAGCCACCTTCTCCAAAGAACACCTGCCCACTGCACACACTCCCACAGAGAGAGCGCGCCTCAGGGTCCCTCTTTTAATTTTTGCCACCTTATGGAAACTAGTGCTGTAAGCATCCCTTTTGGAAGGCTGCCTCTGTGCTCTGAAACAATCCCCCACCCACCCCAGGAGGGGCTTTTTCCATACGCAAAGTTACTTTTGGATTGTTTGGGACTGTGCTTTTATACTGATAAATTGTGTACATTAGTGTTAGAGTATATGGTTTGTTTATTTCTTTTTTTAAAATGCTTTTTATTAATGGTTTCCATTTCAAATTACAATCCATATCATATTTAAACAGTAACAGAGCGCGAATCTTCCATACAATCCTAACAAAAAGTAAAAACAAAACGAAAACAAACTTAACATCAGCTATATCTTTCCATATAGGTATATTCAATTTTATCCTCCATGTACACGTATAAATATGGTCTTTATCTTCTACTGTGCATCTACTGTATATTATGCCTTCCACCTTTTACTTACACTTCTTCTCTACCATCCTCTCTATTCCTTTCTTTTCTCCAACCACACATACCATGCATCCCAACTAGCATAATAGACTGACTCCCCCTTGTTCCTTAGTACCATTGTTAATTTATTAAATTCAGCACGTTCCATTATTTTTTTAATCAATTTATCTTCCAATGGTATACTTTCTTTTTTCCATTCTTGCACAAATGTTAATCTAGCTGCTGCTATAATATGTAGAGTTAAGTATATCACACATTTTTTGTAATTTCCTAGAATAATCCCTAAAAGGAAGGTCTCTGGTCTTAAGTCTATCTGTTGGCCTGTTATTTCAGACAGCCACCTTCTGACCCTGTGCCAGTATTTCCTTGCCAATGGGCAAGTCCACCATAGGTGATGAAAAGTACCCTGCACAAAATTGCATTTCCAACAGTCTGGGGCAGGGGTCTGCAAACTGTGGCTCTGGAGCCACATGTGGCACTTTCAGCCCTCTGCTGCGGCTCCCTGTTGGCTGATCCCACCACTGACTGGCCCCTCCCCTCCCCATCACTCCTCACCTGGCCTGAGAAGGTAAGGGTGATGGTGTGGGATGGAGACTTACTCCATATTCCAGAGCAGGAGGCAACTGGGTGGGAATAAGTGATGTGAGTTGGCCACGCCCACCCAGTCATACCGGTTGTTGAAGTATTGGCTCCCGGTGTTTTCTGTGGGAAACTGGTCCAAATGGCTCTTTGAGTGTTTAAGTTTGCAGACCCCTGGTCTGGGGCCAAGTTGGGATCCATTTTGGCTAGTCTCGCCGACGGGAGATGCCATCTGTAAAGCATCTTAAAAATATTTTCTTTGTTGCCACTATTGTTAGTTTATAATTCTTCTCCCAAATTTCCGCAATAGAGAATAAGTTTTTCCACAGATTATTTATTATACGTTCCTCTCCCTTTTTAACACTCCCCCTTTAAAGTTCTAAAGATCAGTGTTAATCACTAATCAGTCTTTATCAATAATTATTATTTGTTAAACAGTTATATAATTAGTTAATTCTTATTTGTTAACAATAATCATTAATATCAATAAGTACTAGAATCACTACTTGATAACTTGATAATCCGTAATTGATAATTAATCCCTCCTTAGCAGTCACTATCCCAGTACTAATACAAACTATGACCCCAATAGGTACCTTAAACAACTTTCTCCCCCTTATAATACTAACATCTCACACCTATAAATTATGCTATCTTAATGCTATCTTAATTACTATATATAATTACTATAATAATAATAATAATTGCTATATACAAAATCTTTACTCTTTTAAACAGCAGCGTCGGTCTTGAAATTGTTGAGCTCAATTGCATCAGCCAGTTTCTCCCATCAATTCTGGACACTAGATGGCAGACTTCTTCCTCTAAGCTGATTTCTTTCTCACCAATAATGTGAAAAGTCACTCACATATAAGTCCCAACCGATCAGTTTGTCCAAAATAAACAGTTTGGCAGGCTATCCAAGAGTCAAAAAAGGTATCCAAGGGCATCCAAAGTTTATCAACCCTCTTTGGTGGATTTGTTGTTGTTCCTCTCAAAAAGTTCAGTCTCTGTCCCCCAAACTTCCTTCCCTTCACACACAATCCTCTTGCAATTACCTTCTCTGAATGAAGGGCTGTTTTCCGTGCTCACTTGCCACTCTGTCCATGGAGCTCAATCTGCTCCACTCTTCTAGACTCCTCGTTGTTTCCACAATTTCCAGGAGTGCCTCCTCTTCCCCAAGGATTAGAGTTTTCTCTGTTCGCTGCTCTGTACTGTGTTGATAAATTGCTTCCTCAATTGGTGGGGTGTCACACCTCTGGGACAGCCATAACAGGCGTCCTCTCCCAACACCAGCACCGTGGGGGGAGGGTCTCCTCCATCCCCACACGAAGATTGCACTTCTTCCTGTGGAAATCCGGGCTTCCCCTCTTCTTTCCCAGCGTCCCCTGGGGCCAGGAACGGCTAAAACAATCCACCCGGTGCAGGGAAAAAGCTGTTGGGAAGGGAGAGCATTCCTTCCCTGCAGCCATTCTCTGTGACATCCTCACCAGAAGATTTGGTTTGTTTATTTCTTTTATGTTGTGTGTTACCCATAGTTATATTGTGTTGGGTAGCCTAGGAGTCAATGTTCTGCTTATCACTGTTAAAGCTCTACATGGCCTAGTAGTAGTGAGCTTGCAGAACCACCTTCTCCAAAGAACACCTGACCACTGCACACACTCCCACAGAGAGAGCGTGCCCCAGGGTCCCTCTTTTAAATTTTGCCACCTTATGGAAACTAGTGCTGTAAGCATCCCTTTTGGAAGGATGCCTCTGAAACAATCCCCCACCCATCCTAGGAGAGGCTTTTTCCATAGGCAAAGTTACTTTTGGATTGTTTTGGATTAGGCTTAGTTACCATTTTATATTGATAAATTGTGTACATTAGAATAGAATAATAGAATAGAATAAAATCTTTATTGTCATTGTCCCCTTTCAGGAACAGTGAAATTTCTCGGTTGCTATATCAACTCAGATAAGATAAGGCATTCCACATAAAATTAAAATAACTACAAAACACTAATTAAAACAGTTCAATACAATACAATATAACAAAATAAGATGACTTCAGAGTCCAGAGATTCCATTTAAGGCCAAGATTGCCCTAGAGAAAAAGCTGTTCTTGAGACGGTTCGTTCTCGCCTTCATTGTTCTATAGCATTATATGATTCGTTTATTTCTTTTATGTTGTGTGTATTGTGTATAGTCATATTGTGTTGGGTAGCCTTGTAAATCCAAGAGATTCTAACAGAAGTTCTTGTATAACGTTGTCCAAATTCTTCCATCAATTTTTTGGGACTGTTTGTGTATTAAACTTCATACAGAAAGATGGAGGCTGTTCTTTTTCTATACAGTGACCTTTTCCTAATTGTTCATTTTCATTCCAGCGTGCTCTGATGGCTGAGAAGAGATTTGCTTCCCAATTAAAAGACTCTGGTGCATCTTTGACCAATACCAGGTATTTTGGGAGGGTGGGGACTTCCTGAGAAATATTCTTTGTATTAAAAAAAACCCTGCATGATTTTTCATCTTTTGTGTCCGTAGGCGCTGCTGGTTTTGTGGGGAATCCCTGCTGGGTTGCATTCCTTTCCACTATCTTGACTTCTCCTTCTGCTCCACAAATTGTCTCCAAGCCCATCGTCGAGGGAAAACTGTCCCATCCTAGCTGGAGGTTTTGCTTTGGCATCAAGGGACTGTGCTACAACAGAAATCCCACCCCGGGACTGTTGTCGCTTTAGAACGGTGAGAGATTAAGCATAGCAGGAAAGTCACAAGTAATTGTTTCCAAGTGCTTCATAGTAAGCTAATATGAACTGCTGTGATTTGAGAAATGAACTTCTTTTGTAAGAATGTAGGTTTTTCAATTTGAAACTAGATTATTTAGGAACTGGTTAAAAGGAGAAACCTCTCTCTTCAGATATGTTGGGCTTGCCCCACTGGAATTAACTGCTGACTGGGTATTCTGTAAGTCAACAATTGTAATATATCGTTGCTGTGCTGATTACAGAAGAAATACAAAGATCACAGATAACAAAAATGGAAGAATCCTTGAGTGCTGTTTGTTGACCTAATGCTATTTAATTATCTCTTAGCTGATACTTTCACAAGTAGCAACAGATGTCTTAAGAATCAAGATAGACCCTGATCTTTTTAATATCAAATACAAAGAACTTTACATCTGAATGGCTTGGGTCCGGGTTATTTACGGGAACACCTGCTACCGGCAACATCTTCCCACCGCCCAGTCCGTTCCCA
>JANHFR010000001.1:521921-532568 GCA_032468015.1 Mimophis mahfalensis | reverse complement strand
CTCCATGGAAGCAGAGAGGATTTGGATTTCTGGGTAATTTAAAGCAAAAACGGGACAGCAGGAAATAAATAAAAATACGGTATTTTCCCACCCAATTCGGGACACTTGACAGCCCTGATTTCTGATACATAATCATATATTTGCTGTACCTTACGTGTGCTGCTTTTCTTCCCTCAGTAATACCTCAGACTTTCACCCTCTTCTTCATGACATTATATATAGAGAGAGAAAGAGCACAGTAATAGAGCAGGCCATCAGACTATCAGTATTTAATATTTAGTTTCTAATATTAGAAAATATCATTATAAACTAAATATAAGAATTTTTAATGTTAGAAAATATCAGATTCCTACAGACCTGATCTTCCCCACTTATTCCCAATTGATTAGGTATATTTTGGGGTATGCACGAACTCTTTTGTGATTGCTAAGCATATTCAGTTACTGTGCCTTTTTGGACAGACTTACCAATATTGTGATAAAGAGCTATGGAGAACCAGAATTCTGCTTAATGCCATATGACATTTATTTAAACATTTTCCCCTTTATCAAGCCAACAATTGTACAGTGCCACATGAAGTATTTTTGAAAAAAGCAACAACAGCTTCATGAAATTATAAACAAACCAGGGTATACAACACAAACATCCTCTCTTGTTCTTCTTCCAGTTGTAGCATGTAGATATCTACCTTTTCTCTGTAATCTCATTAATATGTGTCAGCACTGAACATATATGAATAGCAACCACTAAGCTGGCATCGATGAACCAGCAACTCCGTGTGGAAAACACAGCCCTTGCAGCACTGCAAAGGTGTAGGATGCGGATGACAGCAGAAAAGGGTCATAATATAAGGATAAGCTTTTAAAGTAAAGAAAGTCATGGTAGAAAAGATAAGAGAAAGAAAGTTGTTTGGGTTCCATTTGTATCAAAATACACAAGTCTTTGTCCTCCTGCCCTGTGGCTCATTCTATTTTATTCCCTGCAGTGGCTTCAGCTATGTGGACCTTGTCGAAGGGCTGCAGGATGGGCGCTTCTATGCCTTGAAACGCATCATATGCCATGACAAGGATGATCGTCAGGAAGCTCTGCATGAGGTAGAGATGCACCTGCTTTTTGAGCACCCCAACATCTTGCCCCTCTGTGCACATGCCATGGTAGAGAAAGGATCCAAATATGAGGCCTGGCTCCTCCTGCCTTTCCTCAAGGTCAGTAGCCTCCGGACCAATTTCCTAGTTAAGGGGTAAGGTGCAGATGGGTTCAGTAAGTGCATGCCAAAAAATGTGTTCTCTGGATAAATTAGGTGTGGCAGGGAGAAGAATGGGCTCTTTGTGCTAATCCTACTTTCAATTTATGTGAAGGTCATTCCTAAGGTATAGTTAACTAGTCAACCAGTATAATTAAGATCCATGTTCTTACACCAAGACAACTGTTGTATAATTGCTATAATTGCTCCACTGGCTTCTGCATATATATTCGTATGCAATCACATTTATTTTCCATTTTTGTCTTGTGTGCATGGCTTGTGAAAAAGGTGTTTTCCTTTTAAATGAAACTATTTAAAACAACAAATCTCCTTAAGTATAACTTGCAGAACAGGGAATGCAGTGGCTCATGTGATTATAATGGTGAGTTGACAATCTGTAAGCCCACATTTGAAATTGAGTGCTGCTCTGTGATGGGGTGTGCTCCTGCCGATCTAGCAGTTTGAAAGCATGCAAATGCGAGTAGATAAATAGGTATCACTTCGATGGGCTCATTAATAGGAACATGAAAGGACCCCTCAGCGGGTGTCCCCTGGGCAACAGTGATGTCACCAGCTAATCCTTTCAACCCGGAAGCGCCTCGATGCTTCCAACATGAATACAACAACGGCTTGCAGAACAAGGACAAAAATTAAAATTTGCCCACTTCCAAAATTGGGCAAAATGACACATAAAGAAAAAGTTTTCAATAGGGTGCCAACAAGTCAACACAAGAAAGCCAATATATCTTGATAGCAAACTGCTATTTTTTCTTCAAAAATTCTGCCCCTGCCAGCTTGTGGAGGTGGAAGGAAGATGATCATGGCTGTTCAATGCCTAAAACTGCTATCTAGGCAAAAATGGCTGGAATATTTTTTAAGTCCAGAAATCTGAGGTAATATTTAGAAGCAGCTCAGGCAGACACCTCCCTAATTCAATGGAATAAAAGAAGCTGGGGGGAGTGCACAAAATCAGACTTGCCAGATTCTATTATTATAGTTGATCTCAATAAAGGTAATTTTAGCCTTCCTGGAGAGTTGATTCCTCATCTGGCCAACCCAGTGGGGCTGACACAGCTAGGGCTCCAGTGATATTGGGACATTGAGCAAGGCCTCAGATGAAAATATAGGGGATTGTGGGAGAAGTGGATCCTTTCAAACTAGTACCAAAGTGTCCATTGGTAATAAGCAGCATTGGAATCATGATTGGAACTAAAAGTTAAAATATTGTACTTTTCTGAAAAACAGGTTTTGGATATTTTGTAGTAGCTGAAGTTTGGAATGTTCTTCAAATGCAGTGTTACACAAATTTAATTGGATGCAAACAAGACACATGTAACAGAGGCTGCTTTTTCCCTGAAAGGTATAGCTGTGCTCCGTCCCAAACTGTATAAAAACAGTATATAAAAGCTTTCTTAGTACAGCCATTAACTGAGTATCCAGTGCCATACCTGGCCTCTCAAGGGGAGCATAGTATTGTGCAGAAGAGACTTCAGTTATCATCAGCAATTGGCTTTCCACATCAATGGTTTTTCAAACTTGGAACCTTTAAAATGTGTGCATTTAGAAAAGCATGTTGGTTGGGAAGTCCTGGGAGTTGAAGTCTTAAAGTTAGTAAGCTTGAAAAACACCCTTCTACATGCAGTGCATTTGAAATCAGCTAAGGTCCTCTCATATCTGTTCTCTTTCCTCCTTCAAGCCAATCAGGACATTGTGAGTTGTGCCTGTAATTTTGCTCAGTAATACTGTTTCTGGCACATTTTCCCTCTGAGTGGGCATCTGTATAACCACAGGCACCTAAGAGTTCTAGGACAATTTTAGGGCTATATATTTAGAGCTTGTGGTCAAGTAGTAAATACGTTAATCAACCCTTAGAATATTATGGTATTCACTGTAGCTACAAAACCATGCGTAACTAGTCCTGCTTTAGATAAACTATTTGCTTATTTTGGATTGAAGCAGAAACAACCAAACCAATATTGATTAAGTCCTTTGCCAGTAAGTCTCCGCAGTTGTGAGACTCAGATAGAAAAGAAGGGTAAATCATCCTTTGGCCAAGTTGGACCACGGTCTCTTAATATCTAGGAATAAATCTTTTTCTTCACTCAGTAAGTTTGGAGAACGTGCATGCCATTTCAGTTACTAACATGCCTGGGTTTCTTTTCTAGAGAGGGACCCTCTGGCAGGAAGTGGAAGCTCTGAGAGATAAAGGTTCCTTCATGCCTGAGGAGCGTATCCTTGTCATTTTTCATGGCATCTGCCGAGGACTGCAGGCCATTCATAACAAGGGATATGCACACAGGTAAGAAGCTGGCCTTAGAAAGCTGGGTGCATGAATAGAGTACCAATGAGAACCACAAATGGGAAGCAGAACTGAGATCATGACAGACTGTTGGTCTTCGTTATAGGGTTGCTGGCAATGAGGAGTTTGCAAAGATAAAGAAAAACCTAAGGCATAGAACATCACTGTGGCAGTATGTACAGTACAGGAGAGCCCTTGACTGGAATATTACAAGCTTCCAATTTCCTTTAAAGCAGGATTTGAGGACTCATGCCTTGGATTGTTGCCAAATGCAGATTTGAGGATCCATTTATATTCTGCTTGTCCTTTTCCAGAGATATAAAACCAACAAATGTGCTGCTGGACAATGAAGATCAGCCACTGCTAATGGACCTTGGCTCCATGAATCAGGCTCGCATTGAGGTGCGGAGCTCAAGGGAGGCTATGACTATTCAGGTATGAGGTTGATCTGTTCAAAGGGAAATGGGGAGTAGTTCTAATGAAGGAAAACCATCCAATGAAATGAAACTATTCAGACTATAAAAGTCAGGGACTTTCAATTGATATCCCAACACCATTTATTTAATGGCAGAAGGAGGATATTATTAGCAAGTAGTGATATTGTCTGTGAATGCAGAATGGTAGAACAAAGTATTTTGTGTCCCAACATGTTATCTCCCCTTAAAAGAAATGATTGGGTATCTTGATGGCAAAATCAAGTTGACATGCAAAAGATTTGGAAAAATCAGCAGTGGCATCCACAATGACTGTTGCCATCATTGAGTAGGTGAACCCAAAGTCCAACCTCAAGTGTGTGTCATGCATATTGCATACTCAGGATCAGCTTTCCACTTGTCTGATTGTGCCTGCTGTTTGGAAGATCATAATCATTGCTGAAGATGCCCCCGACAGTGAGGGTAGATGCACTCAAATTCTAGAAGATCCTGAATCAGAACTGTTGTTCTGTTTAGCTCAGGATTATTGATACCAAGTGGATCAGCTAATTTGGGTTTCCAGGAAGAATCTTTTCCTTCCCTACCCAGGGCTTCTGGGCAACTTGTTCTCTACCTCATCAAAGTTATGCATGGCCTTTGTCCCAAGACCTTAGAGATTCACAGCCAGTCAAAATAGACATTAGTAATGAAATAGTATCTATCTCTGTTTCTCACAAAACTCCCCCCGCCACACAAAGCTAAGTAGTTCCCAGCCCTTGCTTTAAGAGAGGGAGGTGGTTGTTGCAGTTTCCCCTTTCCATCCAGATCAATATTTCAATATAGGCAAACAGTCATAGTTTTAACAGCAAGCAAGCAGAAGCAATAGAAACAATTACTGTAGTGAGATCTGTCTAGGAAGATGTACTGTATATTACGGGATTTACAAATCATAACTTCAGCCTCTTGAGTCTTTTGAAAAAGGCAGGCAGACCAAGGTGAGATTTCTTTTTCTTTTTTTCCTTAACAGTGACTTTGCTAGATCTCTCTTGGCTTATTAAAATCTGACTTGAACTTAGTTTCCAGTGACTGTAGATACATATCCACCTAGTTTTCTTTTGTCAACAGCATGGGAGTAGTTTAGCAGTGCCTTCTGCTGGAATGTTTTTTTCTCCCAAATCCCCAGTTTAATCTACAGCTCTGAAATTTCCTACTTGTGTCATACCTACTACTATGCACATACTGCTATGTATTATATTTATCATTAATGCCCTTAATTTAAAATATTTTTCCTGTTAACTATTCCCCAATAGCAACTGGAGGGGTTCTTTGGGAAAAACCTGCTAAGAGAAGAGTTGAGATATTTCGCCTTTTTTTCCAGACTTTGGTCTTAGATTTATCTTCCTTCTCCTGTTGATCCCACAGGACTGGGCTGCCCAACGCTGTACCATCTCCTATCGAGCTCCAGAACTGTTCAATGTTGAGCGTGAATGTGTTATTGATGAACGTACTGACATCTGGGTAAGGATCATCACTTCTCCTTAGAAAATATAAATAATATTTAATATTTCTGCAATACATTCAAGTATATCTTGTACAGAGGAGGAACATCCTTTTTCGTTGTTCCACAATCTGCTTTTTGCTCTATAGGCTTGCTCACCTTACCTCTGCTTAGTCCTTAGGCTGTGTTCTCTACTGCATGATGTTTGGTGAAGGACCTTATGACATGATTTTCCAAAAGGGGGACAGTGTGGCCTTAGCTGTTCAGAATAACCTTATGCTGCCCCAGAATACCAGGTAAGCATTTGCTACCTAAAAAGTGGGGTGGGGTTGTGGCTGTTCTTAATCCAAGGATAGATTGATCTGAATGGGTTTAAATTGCAGGTACTCCCCAGCCTTGGAACACCTCCTGTCTTCTACAATGGTATTCAATCCTCAGGAGCGCCCATTTGTTGCAGACATAATCTGTCAGCTTGAAGTGATACAGCCACCTCTCACCGGACAGGATGCCACATGCATCTGAGACCACAGGATGTGTAGCTAAAAACAGAAACAGCTGGAGGCATTTGGCCCAGGTGGGAGCTCAAGAGATGAAGTTCAGAGCAAACACTTGACAAGAGGTCATGCTGAAGGCCAGTCTTGTACCTGGAGAAACTGTCTCACAATGGGACTGCATTAAGGACGATGCTGGTCTTTGGGACTCACTCCTTTATTCTTCCCTGTCTTACTGCTCCAATTGTTGGCCCTTACCAAATGCCTCCACAAAGAATGAAATTGCCCCAAGGGATCAAAATTCCCTTTCTTGTTGAAAAGAAAATACTCCTAAATTTGTATCTGAATGTGTGTGTGTGGATTGATGCTGATATTGATAAAGGCATGCCCTCAGGGCCTAAGTGTTAAATAAAATGCAGCCACCATCTTAGACATTTTTAAATCACCAAGATGATAAAAATATGATCCAACAACGGTGCTGTTTATTTATCTCATACTGTATATACTGCTCAATCACATTTTCCCCTCATGTTTCTTACGTATTTAATCATATCATCTTGGTTATTCCAGTAGATTTTCCTTTTTTCCAGGCCTTAAAGAACTGCTTAACATCTACGAGAAATCTTTTTAATTACTATTTACATTAATTGTTAATGGTTTTGAGTGGCAAGAGTCACATACGGTATAAAATTTTATTTTAACTCTCTGAAAAGTTTATTTTTTTCCACAGTAATAGGTATGTGCAGGAGTTCCAAGCTTGAAATGTCTGTTTTCAGTGTTTTGAGTTTGGAACAAAATACCTAAGTTGAGCATTTTGTCTCATCAGGTTTTCTTTTGAGCTAAAACAAAATGATGCCGTTTCAAGCATAACCAAATTCATCCATATTGGGACTCATCAGATTAATGTCAGATCTTTTTCTATGGGATTCAAATCCTTTACCAGGAGATGAATTTATGCATTATATTTAGAAGTTATCAGAGTCCTTGCATTCAGTGATGTTATAGGAAAGAACTGTATATGTAGAATATATATATTATTCTGTACACCATTGTTACGATTTCCTAGGAGACTCAAGTCCTGTGATTGATTTGTTTTACTCATTATAATTGGCTTACGGCCTTTCCCTCAGGATAGCTGATAGATAACAAATATTGTACAATCTTGCTTCTATCGACAGAGAATGGGATAAAAAGAAACAAGCAGCAATTTAAACACGGTTCAGAGGTAGATGTTGCTGCTGCACCTGGATTACTTTTGCCGAGTCGGACCAGATGTCCTGTCTGAATTCAGAGGCAATTCTGGACAATCAGTTTTCCACTTGATGGACTAATGTTAGTTGCATGTCTATCTGAACAAAAACATAATTTTACTTGTTCTCTGGTATAGAGAAACAGAGCTCCTAGATTGGGTTGTTTACCATTGCGTTGTGGCATTCTTTTGCAGATAGGATTTTGAACATATTTAAATATGTGCTGTGCACACTATATTACCCAAGTGTTACCAATAACACTGCAGAAATTGGTTCTGTTATAAAATTTAAATAGTGCACTATATGGCTTTTTTCTTTTAGTTGAGCACATTGTATATCCTCACTGAGGCTTGAGCTTTAAGGCTGCATGCAAAATGCCAAGACCATTGGTTTTAGTTTATTATGTACTCTTGGCTGTTGGTCAAATGCAAAAAGGGTGCACTGTGTACATTACGAAGACAGAAGTTTCAATCTGGATTATTGAAGTGAATCATGCTGTCATTCTTTGCAACACTTTGGGATCTTTGTGTAAGCAGGCTGCAAAAGAAAAGACCCAGGTTGTGTTTCTGTTGTCTTTTATGAGAATTAAAACATGACTCCCTTTTCCAAAAACTATTTTTGTAAATCAGATCACCAATTGTCACCAACAAAGAACTGCTGTTTTCTCTAGCTTTAGGAGTGAAAAATGAAAGAGCAAAGAACTTGGGTTCTCATTATTCCCCATGATAAGAATGCAGTTTTTAAAAACTCTGGTCCAGGATACACCATTCTGAATGTTATTTCATTGGAATGTAGCCAGCTTGTCTGTTTCGTCCCAAGCTCAAAAGCTTTCTTTTTCATACACATCACTACAAACATGTAGAGCATGTGCAATGTGTACTGGTTGCTTTGTGGCATAGCAGGATGATTCAGACTCTATTTGAAGAAAATAACAAATCGGTGACGTTAACACCAGTTTCAGGAATAAAACACCGATCACTTTTTAAGGGTGATGGTGCTTCTGGGTTAATTTCAGTGATATAATCCATAGTTAGAACAGAAATGAATGGAAGAGAATACTGGTACAGTCTATAAAAGGATGGCATATAATTTACAATATATATTTTTGCTGAATCAAGCTTCTTGGGGGTTTTTTGTATGTGGAGTGGCTCAGTATACTCTGACTACTGTAACTCCTTTTCATCTTTCCCCATCAGTTGTGAAACATGTTTCACTCCAAATATGTTTCTTCTAAAACAGTAGTCCCCAACATCAGAAGTCAACATGCTAGCAGGAACGTTGGAATTTTAGTCCTTCATTCTTGACATTCAATGCTGGGAGAGTTCATGTTAAGTCTTTGTACCATTCATTAAGGCATTTGAATTTACTCAAGAGGGAGGTTAACATATTCAAGGAAAATGCAAGAAGGCAATAAGATTTTAACTTTAGAGAATGCAGTTCAAGTCTTTGGACAAAGGTTAACTGTAGCATATGTAACTGCTCAATAAAAATGGAAACTGATCAAGAGACATTTTGTGAGGGCCAAATGTAGCAGACAAAAATGTACAAAATATAACTTGGGGGTGGCAATGCTACCATGACTGATATGCAACATTTTGGGTGACGTGCCAATGTTTACCCGCACCCACCTATTCCCAAAAGTATGTTCTGTTCTTGCACAACTTTCAGAGCCTGTAGAGGCTGTGTGGGAATGGCACTCCCATGCAGCCTCCAGGTCTACTAAAAAAATTTGCAAGACCCGGTGCATGCTTTTTTGCAGTTTTCATAGGCTGCTGAGAATGGGATGTGTTCTTGCATGGCTTTCAAACCCACTGGAAGTGACAAAGAGGGCTATCACAACCTCTGAAAATCACAGAATGGGTCATTCCTTTGTGCAGTTTTTGGAGGCTGCAGAAGAGCATTTAACAGTTGCTTTAGGAACAAAAGCCTTGTGCGACCTGAAGCAGCCTTGGGTAGGCCAGAGAACGTCTACAGAAACATACCACCACCTGACGTTAAGTGGTACATAGCAGATCCTTTGGAGCACGGGGCCCTGGAGCAACTGCACCTTGGAGAATGAGGTGGCCTTTTTTCAGTGGCAGCAGTGATGGCTAGAACTGAAGTCAACTGCTACTGTTCAGAGTAGCCTAGATATGGGGGGGGGGTGTTTGTGTGTGCGTGCAGAGAATCGTCTCCCTTGTGTGTGAGACACACAATCAGCGTCAAGTTAGGCATTTTCTGAATTTCTGATATATTAGTGAACCTTTCCAGCTCAGCCAAACTACTCAGGGTGGTTACTACTGCGTTGTTAAAACTAACAAGACCTCATCTTGAATACAATCCCACTAAGATTTTTTTTGGTCTTCTTTCATGCGTTTCAATAAACAATCAGATACCTGCTCAGAAGTAATTATGATAGCCTTGGTCTGGTTGCTTCTAATGGAATGTCTTGGATTTAAAATGTTACTTGTTAGTTTTTGCAATATTGTAGCCTGACATCCTATTCTGACATCTGCAGTTCATGAAACATAGTATTTTAAAAGGCAACATTTATTCCCAAAATACATGTAGAAGCATGGAATTTCCCAAGCTGGAAAATAGGTGAATTTATTGTTCAGAAATAAACTCATTGTTTCTTCAACCAATTCCATAGTTATTTAAACTCAAAACATTTCATTCTTTGATTTAAAGTTGCGTATCAAAAGATAAATTTGCTTTTGTGGAAGGAGAAGTGATATCAAATGGGGGTAGACTAATCGTTTCATGATAATGTGCAGTCTATGTTGTAACCTTAAGTTTTATTACTTTGCCAAAATTATCAGTAGACATGTTTTTTTTTTAAAGATGTGCTGTTCAGTTTACAAATGTAAATATTTCCTTTGTTAAGTAAGGCAGCCAGAACTACTGGCAGCTCTGAGCAAAGATTGCATTAAATAGAAATGCTTCATGTGAATTCTGTCTGGGACAAACACATCACTGTAGTTTAGATTCAAATCAAGCATATTTTAATGAAAAGGAAGGTCCAAAGTAGAGCATTTATAGCTATTCTTCTCCCTCCTCTTCATCTTCATATGAATCAATGCCCACCTCTTCATAATCCTTCTCCAAGGCGGCCATGTCTTCCCGAGCCTCAGAGAATTCTCCTTCTTCCATTCCTTCCCCAACATACCAATGCACAAAGGCCCGCTTGGCATACATTAGATCAAACTTGTGGTCCAGGCGGGCCCAGGCCTCAGCAATGGCTGTGGTGTTGCTCAGCATGCACACTGCCCGCTGAACTTTGGCTAAGTCTCCCCCAGGAACTGCAGTGGGAGGCTGGTAGTTGATGCCTACTTTAAAGCCTGTAGGACACCAGTCTACAAACTGGATGCTGCGCTTGGTCTTAATGGCAGCAATAGCAGCATTGACATCCTTAGGTACCACATCCCCTCGATACAAAAGGCAGCAGGCCATGTATTTGCCATGGCGAGGATC
>JANHFR010000001.1:433947-445106 GCA_032468015.1 Mimophis mahfalensis | reverse complement strand
GTAGGTAAACTGAGGACCCAGATTGTTGGGGGCAATAAATAGACTTTGTAAGTCAATAAGCTGACTTTGTAAAACACCGCTTTTACAAAGGATGAAAGCAATTGCTATAAATGTACTGTAAGCCACCCTGAGTCTTCGGAGAAGGGCGGCATATAAATATAAATATAAATATAAATATCAATATAAATATAAATATAAATATAAATATAAATAAAGATAGATAGATAGATAGATAGATAGATAGATAGATAGATAGATAGATAGATAGATAGATAGATTTTGGAAATTTAATTTCTGCATCAACCAAAATTGAAACATATGCAGGATGTTCTTTGTATTTTTGTGGCAATGCTGTTCCTAACTGAATCAGAATCAGAATAGAGCTGGAAGGGACCTTGGAGGTGTTTTAGTCCAGCCTCCTGCTCAAGCAGAAGATCCTATACCACTTCAGACAAATACTTGTCCAATCTCTTCTTAAAAACCTCCAGTGATGAAGCACCCACAACTTCAGAAGGCAAGCTGTTCCACTGATTAATTGTCCTCAGTGTTAGGAAATTTCTCCTTAATTCCAGGTTGCTTCTCTTCTTAATTTAGTTTCCATCCATTGTTTCTTATCCTGCCCTCTGGTGCTTTGGAAAATTAATTGAGCCCCTCGTCTTTGTGGCAGTCTCTCAGATACTGGAATTCTGCTATCATGTCCACCCTAGTCCTTCTTTATGAGGTTGATACATTTGATATTGATATAACTGATTTGATATAAGTGATATCTGCTATTGATATAACTATATCATTTAATTATCAGTTCGATGATATCAAAATGTTATCATCAAATAACATTGGATATTGATATAGCTGATTTGATATAACTGATATTGATGCATTTGATATTCTTTGCATTTGATAAATTTTGTAGCATCAAATGTTTGAATGTTTAAATAATTACTGTTTCTTTGTATGAACACATGGTATTGTTCAGAATCCTGAATAACTCTACTAATTTCACCATTTTTGCATCAGGTAACTTCAGCGTACATTTTTCCTTTCAGAGAACAAACGTAACCTTCCCTGTTCTGTCAGTGAGAAACAGAATGAAACTGGTGAGTAATTCAGCAATTTAGCCGCCTGTTGTCCAAGTCCAAATGAAGGAACGCTAAACTCATGAGCATCTCCATGGCACTTTTCCTGATTTACAAAGTCACACCTGAGGATAAATTTCAGAACAGCTGGTTACCAAAGAGATATGTTTCCTTACATAGTATAATGGCATTTTGTTATAGAAGACACAAGTGATGTCATTCTGGTCAGTTTTACAATCCCCGTTCCACTCTGTCTTCTTTTAGAGATGTTGAAGAAGGCAATAACAATACAATACTACCTGTCCTTTTTTTTTTTTTTTTTTTTTACTAAATAAACAGGGAGATGCAGGTCAGTGTCTGACAGTTTATCTTCATAACCAACATTTTAGCCCTGAAGCAGAATTGAAATGACAAAGTAGCTTTCATGCTTGGATCCATCCTTGTCTTACTCTCTTGGTGATTTGAGGCATTGATAAGACTTTAGAGTCCTGAATCATCAAGCCAGAAACAAAACAATTAAAATACAGATAAAAACATACCTGTTTTCAGGTGACCTGGCATATATTGATAAAAACACAAGGGATATAGTAATATTTTGAGCATATCAGTTTGACTAGAGCAATGCATCTTTCTCTTCTGCATCATATTGATTATAATCCATGTATTCCAAAAGTTTCTACTTAATAAACTGTGCCCTCTGTGTTGTATTTGTGATGATTTCATGACTATGAGTTCTATCTAACGAAGGTGAACCCAGAGAATATCATTCCTGAGCCTCCAAACTGTAAACAACAACTTCTGAATCCTTAAAATTTTAAGGTGTTACCTTGACCCTGAATATTTTTGTGAGGACATTTAAGTTTGATTTTAGAAGCAACAGGAAGAAATTGTGGTACAGATGGCTCTCGACTTACAACATTTCATCTAGTGACCATCCAATGTTACAGTGGCACTGACAAAAGGGACTTAAATCAGTTTTTCACACTTATGACTGCAGCAGCATCCCCATTGTCATGTGACCAAAATTTATACACTTGGCAGCTGGTTCATTTTATGATGGTTGCAGTGACCTGGGGTCAGATGATTATTTTTTCACTTTTTGTCAATGGGGAAGCCAAATTCACTTAACAACCATGGTACTAATTTAAGAAGATAGATTCACTTAACAAGTGGATTACTAACTTATCAACTGCAGGAATTCACTTAACAAATTGTGGCAAGAAAGATTGTAAAATGAGGCAAAACTCACTTAACAAGTTTCACTTAGCATCAGAACTTTTGGGCTCAATTATCATCATAAGTCAAGCTCTATCTGTACTATCTGCAATGTATATTTATCTAGCTCTGTTTCCTACATGAATCCTCCAGAGTAAATTAAACATAATAAATGAAATACTTTGAATTATTCTAATATCTTTATGCAACACTATACTTTTCCACTTAGGCTTTTAGGTATGGAATTCCTTCAGGGTACATGAGTAGGTAGAGAGATGTGATCATGAAGAACACCACAAATATTTGTGCCTGGATGACAGGAATTGTTAAATGTTCTGGATTGCTCAATTTGTCCTTTAATTAGATTAAAAATCTAGTTTCTTCCAGGTGCACTGTCAGCTCATGAGAAACCCAAGAACAGTAGCCCAAGAAAAGAGGAATCCCACACAACATTGGAAAAACAGAGCATTCAAGGAACTGAATCCACTTCAGATAATGACAGCAGCTCCTCTTATGAATATGAAGATTCAACCTTTGAATCTACCGATGAGTCATCCCATTCAGAGGATAATCGCAGTCTTGAATCTGAGGAGTCACACAGTGAATCAAAATCTGAGTCCAGTTCTGAAATTAATGAGTCCAGTGAACTTAGTGCAAACTCAGAAGCTGAGTTTAACTATTCAGAACCCCCTAAGTCCCTTCCTGTATCTGTGCAGGAGAAGTCCCAGCCAAAGACAAAGCAAAATAAATTATCTATCAAAGCAGATTTTCAGGCCAGGAATGATCTCAGGAGGCCAGATAGAAGAAGTGGATTGCAGACTGAGATGAAAACAGGGTCTTGTGTGAAAAGCGAGCTGCATACTAAGAACAGGAAGTTCAGTCAAGAGCCTCTTAGTGAGAATAGTGAGAATTGCAATGGGAAGAGAAAGGCTCAGACAGAAAAAAGTAGGCTGTACAAAGAAAAAATTAAACAGGATGAAAACCTACAGATCCAGACTGGGAGCCCCAAGCTCTCAGATTTAGAAACTGAAGAATATAGTGGGGGGAGAAAGAGACTCGTCATTAAGAAAAAAGAGCAAAATGAGAAATTTGAACATCACGGCAGGAAAACGTTTCAGAAAGGGAAGACTGACGGTCTTCCTGGAAAACTGCAAATTAAGAAGCCTCCAGCACAAAAGAGCAGATTTTGCCCCAAAGAGGAGCTGGACACTAAAACTGGGAAACCAACTGGCCAGAAACAAAGATTTGACCAACCTGATTCATATCCTGGATATATGAGACCTACCAGAAAGTATACTGTTTCATTGTCCCCCCAAAGGGGAGCATGGATTGGGAATGCAGATGTGCAATCACAAAAAAGTGAGCTGAAAGTTGGTAAGACAAGACATCCTCAAAAGAAAGAGATTCAGACTAGGAGAAGCAAGTTGCATGCTGGGAAGAGCAAGATGAACATCCAGAAAAATGATTTAGATGCTATGAAGAACACCATGGATGGCCAAACAAGAGAACCACCAGCTGGGAAAGGCAAGATAAATGTTGGAAAAAGTGGGTGGCCTGATGGGAGAGTGAAAAAAACAGCCCATGAGGCCAGAGAGAGAGTTGTGGAGAACAGCAGACCAGCTTACACATGGAAAGTACCAGCTACTGTCTGGTTTGGCCCAGCAGAAAATGCAAGCAGCTTTCCGTTTGGTGGGATGACTGAATTACTATATGGCCAAACAGCTTTATCAGACAAAAGAAAACCATATGGAACAAATCCAACTTTGCATAGTAACCAGGGGCCAAACATCCAGGCATGGAATAGAATAAACCAATTACATCTGAAGAAGAACTACCTTCCACACATTGGTGTCTCATTTCAGGAGAGGAAGTCTTGGTCACCACATATAAACAACCCCACTGAAATATATACATCAGATGTCTCACCTTCCTGCCCAAGATGTTCCCAGTGCTGGTGTAAGTGGTTTCACCGTAGTCTGTGAAAATATGCCCAAGTGCTGGACACTTGTTGCAAAGACCTTTCCACAGGCTGACAGCAGCTTTTCAATAAAAAATGGTTTGAAAATCAAGTTTGGTTTCTATTACTTATTCCTACTCCAGGAGATAGGAAGATGATTACAGATGCAGCAAGGGAACTGCTGGAACTTAGGCCAGTGTGGAGAAGATTGAATGAATGCCATCTTTGAGTGTCCCTGTTCTCCTTGCTACTTAAACTAATATTAAAACAATGCTGCATTTTTGACATGTGGGATTCACTTAGAATGCTTATGTCTTTAATTCTGGAAACCTACCCCCAAGTACATGCTTGTATAAAAAGAACTAGAGAAGTGGCTGGGTTGATGGGCCTGGATCTTCTCACTATCTACTGCCAATCAGAAATCACCAGCCGGTCCTCCTGTTTCCCCATCTCCATTCATTGCATTACAGGTTGCCTTTGAATGTGGGTTATGGATTTGGTTCTGAGTGGATAAATTTCATACCCCAAGCTAGAAATGTGCATTTCAGTATATTTCCTGACACTTTGAATGGGGGTAGTGGAACAGAGCAGAAATGATCGTTCAAAGTGATAATAAGATCTCCCTCATGATCCATTAGGTTCTCATACAAAGGAAATGATACACTGCCTTCAGAAATAACTGATCTAATAGTAAACGGTATATTCTGCCTTTTGAGTCTTCTAACTTGTATTCTGCTTTGAAAGACAATAGCTCTGTAAAGCAGATTATAATACATTCACTTTTTGGTCTAAGAATAAACCCAACATTGGCCAGAATGATTATTTGCATTTTAAATCAGTCTTCTAATAGTCTCTTTTTGGTGACCCAAGATCAGCATATTTTGCACAAGAAGGATTGAATGGTTAATTTAATTCTCCACCTGGAAATGATGTATGACAAATTAACAAATGTTATACAGCAGGGGTGTCAAACTTGTGGCCCGTGGGCCAGATGTGTCACATGCTGGCCCCACCCCCATCCAATTTACTGAAGGGGGAAAAAGTTGTGATATGTCACATGACACCACCATGACGACATCCCTGCTATATAGGTATGTCATGATTAATGCAAGTTTGAATAGTGTGGTATTCAATTTAGTACAAATTATAAATCGATATTTTGTGTTTAATGTGAGCCCAAATTCAGTTTGCATGAGACTAACACATGTGCAGTTGAGGCTCATGCATGTACAAATGTTATTAGGGTCCTAATCATTGTGTACGCAATATGGAGAAAAGGTTCTATTTGAGGAAAGCTCCAAAAAGAAGTTCATTTTGAAGAACTACAGCAGAATACAGGAGATAGTAGGTACTATATTTTTATTTCTTTATTAATTAAATTTATACACCACCTACCCCACTATCCAAAGTGACTTTGGGCAGTTAAAGGTATGCTTTGGATACAAGTTGATTCTCTTTTATTTTTGTAAAGAATATATTAATAAACTTGTTAAAATTATGTTTTAAAAGTGTAATCACCTATTTCCATCAAGCTGGAACCAATTACCTCATAGTCCATAGAAATATCACTTAGAAAAGTGCAAAATTGAATAGTGCAGCCATTTTGTAGGATACATTGACCACACTAATCAAGGCATACCTGCATATTAGTCTTACACTCTGAGTAAAAACAAGAAATGCTTTAAGTATTGTACTTGACAGGAACATGGAAACTTAAAAGAAACATCCATTAGTTTAATCCATAAGGATGGTGCGGATTTAGATCCCTTAATTTTTTAATTAATGCTTAGAAGTACCATTTGTATTCAGTCGTATGTCTCATTTAGTATTAAACTACTTCCCAGCTTCGAAAGAAATATTGTCCACCTGGTTATAAAATCCTTTGAAGCACTGAACAACATTTTGAGTAAATTGATTTTGCCATGCTGGTGAAATGACTGACATATTTAGTGCATGTTCAGAAGGGAAGTTCAAATAAAAAATAAAACAATTGTGCAAAAATCAGACAAGTGGGCACTATGTCTGAAATTTCTGCCATAACCTTGTAGTTAACTAATTATTTTCATACACCCACCCTATAATCTTTCCCTTTGCACATGGAAAGAAAATGTATATAGTCATAGGTGTATGCCTTTAGCATTGCTATGTAGATAATATCTATAACTATATTCTAGCAATGACCAAAACCAAAATAACACAACATAAAGTAACATATGACAACGAAAGAAAGCACTCAATGCATTGCCCATTTTACTTAGCTAGTTACTCTTGCCAAGTAAACAGAACACACTCAACTCTCTTTTGATAGAAGTTCAAGACTTATTCAGGAAGGAGAAGATTCTTGATAAGCAGCCAAAAAAAGAGAAGGCACTGAAACATGGGATATATGATTTCACTGTGGTGGAGATGGGATTGGGGAGCAGGAGACCGAACTTCTCCACATCAGAATAAAGGCAAAAATAATCCCCAGCCTGTTTAAAGTTTCTCTCTCTTTTTTTTTTTTAAAAAAGAAATTTTCCAAGACTACTACTCACATAGTGCAAACTTGCTTTCCTTAGTTACTGGCCATAGAAAGAAGTAGCGATAAGCAGACACATCTTGTGGCTTTTTCTCCTCCCACATCAGAGATTCTAAGGTCCTACAGGTTGCAAAAGGACCCTAGCTCAACTCTAAGCTGCTTGTTTTATTTATTAATTAAATTTACGTGCCACTCATCTCACTAATACAGTGACTCTAGGCAGCTTACAATATATTAAAAATGTTCCCCTTCCCGGGCCACACCCAACACACACAGTGAAGGCTAGTTTCCACCAGGGAAATATAATTCAAAGGCATGGAAAGTTGTCTCTGAAAGCTAGAGTCCCAGAAAGGAAAGTCCAGAAGTGTAAATCACAGAGTCCATCAGATAAGGAGGGAGAATCTGGAAGCTGGCCAGAATCCTTCGGCAGCAGAGAGAATCCAAATTTCACATGCAGGTTAAGCAATTGTCCTGAGCGGAGAGCAAAGCCCAGTCACACCCTCCTTAAACCCTCCAGGGTGTGGCCCAATTAGTGACCAGGAGCCTCCCAGCCCCCCTTCCTGTGATGATGTTGTTCCCTTCGGAGCCTGCATCTTTCCCTAGCGTCCAACAAGACCACCTCCTCACTGCTGCCAGCCCCCACCAACTCCTGCTGGCCCCCAGTTTGGCTGGTCTCCACTGGCACACTGACAGCAGCCGGCTCTTGCTGACTCGCCAGGGGGGAAGACACCACTGGCACGCTGCCTGTCACTGACTCCAGATCTTCATCATCCGAGTCAGCTTCAGAAGGCAGTGCAGCAGAAGAGGACGGGGCACAACAAAAAAGCTAAAAAGTGCTAAAAACAAGATTAAAAGTTAAACATTAAAAGCCAGGATAAAATGATAAGATAATAAGGTGTGTTTTTTCCCCACTTTTTTTCTGGGAACACACCGGCACACATTAAAAAATGAAATCCTGATGCTTGCTCTCAATATGTATGTATGTATGTATGTATGTATGTATGTATGTATGTATGTATGTATATCCCAATACAGATGATGGGCAGCCTGGGAGTGAGATTCTTCTCTACCCCATCAGTCATTCCCAATGTAGCAGGTTTCTGTCAAGGCTCCAGGCCAAGCACCAAAGCCAGGTTTTTAGGCTCTTTTGGAATGCCAGGAGTGTAGAGGAGGATATCACTTCTGACAGGAGAATATTCCAGAAGGTGAGGGCCACCACAGCAGAGTAGGCTTTTCTCCTGGACACTATGGGATCTGAAATAGGCCCTTTCCACTGGAACAAATGGGATGGGTTAATTCCATTGAGACAAAGTGGTTCCGCAGATACTCTGGACCCATGCCATAAAGGGCTTTAAAGATAATGACCACCACCAATAAGCTGTTACTCTACACCCTCCCATCTGCCATATTTGAACCAACAAGGAGAAATGTTCAATAGACTGGCTCACTTTATTTCAATGGCAATCCCAGTGAACTGTCTCCTCCTCCCTACCCCCACCCCAGTGCTCTCCCCTTCCTTCTCCTGTTCTCTACACCTATACAAACACACAAGGGTGCTCCATCTGTAGCACAACTGTACCTCAATTCAGCCATTTTACTACACTTCAGAGCCAGTGAATATGGTCTGCCAAGGATTTGCTTGAAGAATGCTGGTAACATTTCTTCCCTTCTCTTACTGGAATGGGGCTTCTGCTAAATCTTAGACCTCTTTACTGCATGCAATGTTCAGTGTAATTTTGTATCCCCTATTTTTCATGTGAAATCTATTTTTGCTTAATGCTGTGTTTTTTTAATTGACTTTTTATGGCATTAGAGTCATAATTTCAAAGGCCTGTAACTTAAGAGCATCATATATAATTTTTGCAGTAACCTCTATTTTTAAAGGGAAGTTAAACATTATTCTCTTATCACAGTATCATTGCTTTCTTTACACTTCTTTTCACTTCCCCATTTTTGTTGTATGCTGCCTAGAGTAGCTCCCTGGTGAGATAGGTAGTGAATAAATTTAACAAATAAAGATAATAAATAACATCTTTTGTGGATCCAATAAAGTATATAAACTGAGTGAATAAACTCAGAGTGCCCATGTATTATTTTGCATGCGGAAACGAAGCAGGGCATCTGTAGTATGTCTTCGTTAATTATAATTCTTATACCTTCATTACAGAAATTAGTAGACAAGGCACACTAGCTATTCATTATGTATATCCTCCTATTCATTACATGATAATCATTACTTATTCACATCTAAATCTACAGTTTGGCTTGTGAATATTTATGTATTTTCAACCAAGAGACCAACAAGAATAGAAAAAGACTGCGTTTTGTTCTTGCTTAATTTGTTGTGACACCAGCTGTTATCCACACAAACAGGAAAGACTTGTCTGATTCCTATCCAAACTTAGTTCTCTGTAACTCACATCAATTCAATGTTTCTATACTCATTTTGGAAGACAGACATCCCTAAAGGAAGGACTATTACTGCTGTTTCTGTTTGTGTTTCTATTTTCCCACAGCATCACCTTTTGGCAAACATATTAATTTATGAATGAAACTCTCCAGCTATTGTATTCTATGCACAAAGGGCAGGAATCAGATCTGCTTATTCTAAAGACTTGCCCCACAATTCCAAGAGTTCTTTGAACCTCAGTTCAAAGAAAATACTACACTGTGCAGGCTCCAAGGCAGCTTAAGTCCAAATCAGGTCTAAGCCCTGTGAGAAAAATAAGATGAGGGGTTGCCCCGCTGTGTTATTAATGTTGTACCCTACTTCAGTCCCCTAAATAGGCTTTAGCCGCCTTGAGGTAAAACTTAATAACCTGAGTATTATATAATAAAGGTATTAGAATAATTAATGTATCTGAGGCTCTGAGGGGTCGCAGATTTGGCACACAGAGTACCATTGTTTGAATTATGAGGGACTGATGATGCCTGTGTGATGAGTGTGACTTTGAGCATGTGAAAATTGTGTTGTGCAAGTTGAAATTGTGCCTTGCAAGCAGGACAATTGCTTAGTTGGCAAGATGTGGTGGGCCAAGCCCATGAAAAAAGAGGAACTTATGGTGGTCACACATGTAAAAATGAAAAAAAAGCTTGCTATGCATTAAATTCTAATAAATCTCTGAATTCTAGAGTGTTTGTGGTATGCTGTCTGTTCAATTGTTACTAAATGCAGCTATGCTCATAATCAGGTTTTTCGACAGCCCCCTGAATCCTAGCAAACAATGCACAAAACTGCATCACTCAATGGCAATGGTAAATGTTCCACATTTTTGACTGTTTTGCAATTTCATTCATTCTTTTTTTGTTAGAGAGCATCACCTACGAGGGGGTGCTGAGTTCCTCGCTTTATAAAATAACATATTTGTTCAACATATCCACCCTTGAGACTGATGCACTTGGTATAGTTGCAGCTTTTCTAGACTGTTCACATAAAAGTCCTTTGATTGGGCTGCACACCAGCTTTCAGCCGCATCTTTGACGTCAGAAATGTCCTCAAAGCGTTACCCCTTCAGGTGTTTCTTCAAATTTGGGAACAGATAATAGCCCAAAGGGGCCAGGCCAGGTGAGTAGGTGGGATGGTGGACCAATTGGAAACCCAGGGTGTTTAATTTGGCAGCCACAATGTTGGACATGCGTGCAGGTGCGTTGTCTTAAGGATCCCTTTGGTCAACTTTCCACGGTGTTTCATCTTAATTGCTTCCTTCAGCTGGTCCAGGAGGTTAGCATAATACTGTCTGGTGATACTAGAGCCCTGAGGTAGGTAGTACACCAACAGAATATGTTAGGGAAAGTTTAGAGGAGATGGGACGGTGACAGATTGAGATCCAGCACCCAAGTTCTTCAAACAGGAAACTTTTTATTAGGCAGTAATACAAGACATCTGTCTATCTATACAGTCAATCAGCATGTGGGAAAATCTAGCATGGATTTAGGTTTGTGTCCAACAGCTAGCAGGTGCAAGGAAAGGTTTGCAACATTTTGTAGACAGTTAGGCTGAGTCAGGCAGGAACTGACTATTGGTTGGAGTTAGTGTGTGTGACATCCAGGCAGCCATTTTAAACACACCAAAAGCATAAAATACAATAATGGCTGCAACTAAATAATTCCTAACAATCCCCTTCTCACTGTTATGTAATGTTTTTGTATTTGACAATGTACATTCCATTGTATACAATTGTATTTACATTACTAATGACATTTTTTACATATTTTATTTAAAATCCAATTTATATGCTGCCCTTCTCCAGAGACTCAGGGCAGATTACAATTTTTAAGCACAACTCAATGTGCTTAGCAATAGCCTTCATTCTTTAGTCTGCTTATTAGTGGCATTTTTACAAAGTCAGCTTATTGCCCCCAACAATCTGGGTCCTCAATTTACCTACCTCGG
>JANHFR010000001.1:422310-432911 GCA_032468015.1 Mimophis mahfalensis | reverse complement strand
ATCTATAAATCATCTATGTATTTATCATCTATCTTCATCATCACCATTATCTCTATTTATCATCTATCTCACTTATACTTATCTATCTCTATCTATCTAGAATTGCAATTATATTTGCTAGGTTTGCAGCCTTGCTTGCTGCCAAAAGGGTAAAAAGAGTCACTTTGTGACACGATGGGCAGCAAACAAATTTAACAAATGAAAACATTAAACAATAAATAAAATACTTGGCAGCATCGAAGTGTGTGCCCAACATGTGCATCTATCACTTTCCCAATTGCACTGACAATAACAATGGGTGATCTATCGATTAGCTCCAAGATCATTTCTTTTCTGTCTCTTTCTCTCCTTCTTCCCCATCCCATTTTAACATGATAAAAAGAAACAATGTCCTTAATTTTTTTTCTAGTTTGGTCTAGTGGTTAAAGCACCAGCCTTAGGTATGAAAGCCAGTTGGGTAATCTTGGGCCAGTCACTCTCAGCTGTGGAAAGCAGGCAAGGACAAATCTGCTAAGAAAAATTCAGGGGCTAGTCCAGGCAATTGCAGGAGTCAACAATGACTTGAAGACATCCAAAACAGCTTGTATGACCCCAAGGGTAGAACAGGATTTAAAATATAAATAACCAAATTATTCTGTTTATTTTCCTCCCCAAGCCTCAATTACACTTCTTTATAGTTGTAATTATTTCCTGACTACCTATAGTTTTCATTTATGATCTGTTTAAGAAAATAAGTAATTAGCTCACACAATCAATGCTAGCAAAGTTAGGCACAATCCTACAAGCTAGGCTCCAACAGTATGTGGACTGAGAACTTCCAGAAGTACAGGCAAGATTTCAAAGAGGCAGGAGAACTAGAGATCAAATTGCCAACATACACTGGATCATGGAGAAAGCTAGGGAGTTCCAGAAAAATATATACTTCTGCTTCATTGACTATGCAAAAGCCTTTGATTGTGTGGACCACAACAAATTGAGATTGGGGTGGAGCTGCGGATCCCTACAACGGTTGGGAATGGTGGCAGGTGGCATGGGGGGGCGTATCATCATCCGGGAGCATGCCCCCGCTATCTTTGAGCGGTGGCGTGCTCCGACCCCTCAGTAGCATCCCCTCCATCTGGGACGAGGGAGTTCAGGCCCCTGAGCTCAGGGTGGTGTACTTGAATGCCAGGTCCATGGTACATAAAGCCCCCCTTGTCCAGGATTTAATCGAGGGGGAGGCTGTGGACCTGGCTTCCATTACGGAAACCTGGTTGGGCCCAGAGGGAGGTGTCCCTCTAACCGATCTTTGCCCTCCAGGTTTCCATGTGCTCCATCGCCCTAGAGTTCAGGGCAGGGGCAGGGGGGTGGCGGTTGTTGTAAAGGAGGCTCTATGTCTGCGGGAGGCCACTGTCATGCAGATAGGCGGCTGTGAGTCCCTCCTCCTGAGATGCAGTCCGAGGGTTCAGTTGGGTGTGTTGCTGACGTACCTTTCACGCAGCTGCGTTGCGACCACCTTGCCCAGACTGCTCGACGTCCTCTCAGGGTTGGTGGTAGAGTTCCTCAGGCTGATGGTTTTGGGGGACTTCAACTTGCCTTCTCTGGGAGGTTCATCTGGGCAGGCCAGATGGCTTCCATGGCAGCCATGGACCTGAACCAGGTCATCCATGGGCTGACCCATGAGTGAGGGCACACACCCGACCTAGTGTTTTTATCTGGACAGTGGTTAAGTGATCTGGGGGGAGGTACTCCGATCATCTCTCCCCTGTCATAGTCAGATCACTGCTGCCTACGACTGAGCTTCCATTATGCTGCCCCCCGCTGCTGGGCTGCAGAGTCGACCAAGTGGTTCCGCCCCAGGCATCTTATGGACCCAGAATGGTTCCTGGAGGCACTTGGGTCAGTACCTGACTCTCTCGCTCACGGCTCGGTCGATGCCTTGGTGGAAGCCTGGGAGAGGGCAGCCACTGAGGCGTTGGACCAAGTCGTACCCTTGCGGCCCCTGACCTGGCGCCATTCCCGCCGGGCTCCTTGGTACCCTGAGCAGCTCCGGGACATGAAGCATCGTAGACGGGACCTAGAGTGCAGTTGGAGGGCCACCCATTCCGAGTCCAACTGATTGTGGTTAAGAGCCTTTATGAGGACTTATATCACTGCAATGGAGGTGGTGAAGTGTAATTACTTCTCCACCCTCATTGCCTCCGCTGAGAATCGCCCAGCTGCCTTGTTCAGGGTCACCCGCTCCCTCCTTAATCAGGAGGCTGCGGATGACCCTTTGCAGGGACAAGCCGAGGAATTTAGTCAATATCTCATGGACAAAATCGCTTGGATCCGGGCCGGCCTGGACTCTGACTGGACAGACTCGGATCGAGAGGAAGCCGGTGGGCTTGAGCATGTTATCTGGGAGGATTTCGATCCTGTGACTCCCAAGGAGGTGGACAGGATAATGGGGAAGCTGAGTTCCACCACGTGTTCATTGGACCCGCGCCCCTCCTGGCTGGTTTATACAGCTAGGGAAGGCACCTGCAGCTGGCTCCAGGCGGTGGTATCTGCCTCTTTGCGGGAGGGTAACTTCCCCTCCACCTTGAAAGAAGCGGTGGTGAGGCCCCTCCTTAAAAGGCTATCCCTGGACCTGGCTGTATTAGACAACTTTCATCCAGTCTCCAACCTTCGCTTTGTTGCGAAGGTTGTTGACAGCATGGTGGCGCAGCAGCTTTCCCTGTTCCTGGATGAAGCTGATTACATAGACCCGTTCCAGTTGGGCTTCAGGCCTGGTCACAGCACAGAGTGTTGGCAGGGTGGCAGAGATCGGCCCCGAGACCCCTCCTTTGTGGGGTGCCGCAGGGGTAGGTTCTCTTGCTCCTTCTGTTCAACATCTACATGAAACCGCTGGGTGAGATCATTCGTGGCTTTGGGGTGGGGTATCATCAGTATGCTGGTGATACCCAATTGTTTATATCCACCCCAGGCCACCCCAGTGATGCCCTTGAGGTGCTGTCCCAGTGCCTGGAAGCGGTTCGGGTCTGGATGGGGAGGAACAGGCTTCGACTGAATCCCGCCAAGTCTGAGTGGCTGTTCATACTGGCATCCCGGGAAATCCAAATGGTTCCATCGTTGTCTATAGGGGGTGAGGTGTTACCTCCTGTGGATAGGTCACGCAACTTGGGAGTTCTCCTGGACTCAGCTCTCATGTTAGAAGATCATGTGGGAGCCTTGGCCAGGAGAGCTTTTGCACAGATCCGCCTTGTGTGACAGTTGTGTCCCTATTTGGACCGGGATGCCCTACGTACAGTTACTCGTGCACTGGTAACCTCCCGGCTCGACTACTGCAATGCACTCTACATGGGGCTGCCTTTGGGGACCATGTGGAGGCTTCAACTGGTGCAGAATGTGGCCGCGTGAGTTGTAATGGGAGTTTCCCGATACTCCCATGTAACACCTCTACTCCGCGAGCTGCATTGGCTTCAGTTGCTCTCCGTGTGAGATTCAAGGTGCTGGTGATGACCTATAAAGCCCTGAATGGCTTGGGACCGGAGTATTTGAGGGGAAATCTGCTGCCAGCTTCATCTTCCCACCATCCAGTTCGCGCCCATCGGGAGGGTCTCCTTCGGGTACCACCGATAACAGAATGTCGGCCGGCAGTGCCTAGGTGGAGGGCATTCTCGGTTGAGGCTCCCATCTTGTGGAACCAGCTCCCGGTGGAGTTGAGGATGGCCCCTGACCTCCGCACCCTCCATAAAGATCTTAAGACTTGGCTCTTTGCGCAGGCAGGCCTGGACTGAGGGGAGGGGTTTTAGTTTTAATTGTATGTTAGGGCATGTTATATTTATTTTAATTTTTGTATTCTATGTTTTTTAATGCCCTGTACACTGCCCTGAGTCCCTCGGGAGAAGGGCAGTATATAAATTTAATAAATAAATAAACAAATAAATTAAATTAAATTAAATTAAATTAAATTTTATAACCAAACCCCTCAGATACGTCTTAGCTGCGTCCCATCTAATCTGAAGTGTAGTATCATTGGGCTTATTTTCTGTAAAAAACAACCCCATATCTCTCTTAATTTGCTGTAAGAACTTTTTGTCCTTTAAAATATCAACATCCATCTTCCATCTATCCTGAGCCCGCCAGAGATCATCCACCAGCACGACCAATGCCATTTCCGTGCTATATCCGGGCCTGAAACCAGATTGGTATGGATCCAGATAATCCGTTTCATCCAGGACCAGAGGGAGCTGGCGCGCCACCACACTCTCAACAACCTTCGCAACAAAGCGAAGGTTGGAGACGGGATGAAAGTTATTTAAAACAGCTGGGTCCAAGGCAGGCTTCTGAAGGAAGGGTCTCACTACTGCCTCCTTCAAAGCAGCAGAGAAAACACCCTCCTCCAATGAAGCATTGACAACTGCCTGGAGCCAGCCTCATGTCACCTCCTGGGTGGCATAGACCAGCCAGGAGGGACATGGGTCCAGTAAACATGTGGTGGTGCTCAGCCTAGCCATGATCCTGTCCACTTCATTCGGAGTCACAGGATCAAACTCACCCCAGATGATCTCCCTAGAATTAACCATCACCCCCTCGTCAGACCCCGCCCAGCTAGCCAACCTGGCCCAGATCTGACCGATTTTGTCCTTCAGATAACTGCTAAATTCTTCAGCACGACCCTGTAAGGGATCTTCCCTCGTTCCCTGATGGAGGAGGGAATGGGTTACCCTAAACAGAGTGACTGGGTGGTTATCCATGGATGCAATGAGGGTGGAGAAATAGGTGCATTTCGCCACCTCCATCACCATGAGATAAGCCCTAATATGGGTTCTTAACTGTGTTCGGTCAGACTCGGAGCTGGTGGACCTCCAGTGGCCCATCACTCGGAGCCCCTCAGTGAACCAAGGGGCAACTGGGGATCTGAAGTGCGTAAGAGGCCGCAGCAGTGCAACATGGTTGAGTGCCCCGGTGGCTGCCCACTCCCAGGCCTCCACCAGGGTCTCAACCACGCCGTGGGCAAGGGATGCAAGCAAAAGCCCAAGCTCCATCTGGAACCTCTCCAGTTACATCAGGCGCCTGGGGCAGAACCACTGGTCGGCCCCACCTCCCAGCGTCAGGGGGTGGCATACTGGAAGTCAAGTCACAGGAGAGAATGATTGGACCATGACAGTGGTTGGATGTTAATACCTCCCCTACCCAGATCATTACACCACCCAGAGATAAAAACAAGGTCAAGGGTGTGACCTCCACTATGGGTGGGGCCATGTATTAACTGAGTCAGGTCCATGGCCATCATGGAGGCCATGAACTCTCAAGCCAGATGAAGGCACTCAACTGCCAATCTGGACAGGACATTGAGAAACTCAGGCAGGGCTGAAGCCACGCAGCTGGGAGATAGGTACGTGACAAACAGACCCAACTGAACTCCATGGCCCCACCTTATAAGTAGAGACTCGCACCCGACTATCTGATGGACAGTGGTCTCCCACGGACAAAGAACCTCCTCGATGACAACTGCCACCCCACTGCCCCTACACTGAGCCCGAGGCTGGTGCATTACCCGGAAACCTGGCAGGCAAAACTCCGAGAGAGGTACGCCTCCCTCCGGGCCCAACCAGGTCTCCATGATACAAGCCAGGTCTGCGTTCTCCTCCTCTATAAGATCACAAGCAAGGTGAGCCTTGTTCACAACGGACCTGGCATTGCAATACACCAACCTGAGGCCAGGGCCCTGCAAACCCAAGCCCTCAGGGGAGCGGGAAAAACCAAGAGGGTCGGAGCTTGCCACCATTTGCAAACATTGGGGGCGCACCCCCAGATCATGATATGGCCCTCTGTTCACACCACTTCTGCCCCTCCCCATCACCACAAGAATCGAAAGACCCTCCTCCCTACAGGCATGTGGGTATGTAAACAGTATTTTTTGTCCCTTATTGTAATATTTCATTAATATACAGTACATGTGCAAAATTATGCTTAAATATTTTCATAGCCTATTGGTTTCCTCAAGTTGGAACCCCATTTTCTATTTGAATAATATGACCATGTTGTGGGATTCATTAACTGCATTTGCTTGCCTGAAGGTCACCCCCTCTACTCCAATCTCCCATCTCCCTAGACCATGACTAGAAGCCTTGGCTCACACCCCTGACATCATAATCTGCACAAGCTTGCCATTGGCTGCAGCAGCTGCTGATAAAAATAAGATAAAGGTAAAAGGATGATGGAGGGCTCCCACTGTCCTTTCCTACATTCAAGGCAGTCAAGAGGCAGAAACAGAGGCCTTTACAGGTATGAAGAGCCCAACACATATGACATGATTTCATTTGTGCTTGTTCTCCTAAAGCAATAAATACATTGAATGTGGGTGTCTATAGAAACAGGTTCAACCATTTTTAAGCCATGACTTAAATATCCAGGGCAATAAATGGAAAAACATAAGAATTAGACACATTAGAAGACAAAGTGCAAAAGAAAGTTTGGGGTTGGTTTGACTCGTAACAGCTGCATTATTTCACCTTATATTTAGCAGTGCTGTGATGGATGGCTGTGGCTAACAAATCCAGATATTTGTGAATTATACAGATCTACAAGGCATACCTTTGACATTTTATGACTCATCTTGCATATGTTTATGTAAAAAGAAAACCTCACCAATTTCAATGAAATTTACTTCACAGAAAAGAATATGTATAATCAGGGCATTAATTTCTAAGAACTCCTAGCTGACTTTGCAGAGATTCTAAATCTATTGTACTACAATATCCTATTCCCTCTTTGACTCAGTTCTTTTAGCCCAAATGTATAAGGCAACTGATCTTGTTCAATGATAGATCTCATGTTTTCTTAGAATATCCCAGAGTCAGTCCTCAGTATTTCCAGGTGGGAATGGAAAATTTCCTGCCCCTGCAACCAGTCAGTATTCATAATACAGCATTAGATGAATCAACATGAATAACTGTGAGAGAATTTCCTGTGGTGCACGAATTATTATTGCCAATTATGGACAATGTGTGACAGAGGTAGGAGAGACATGTGCTGCATGACTACTATCAGCAAAATGGAACATGGAGATGAGCAATGATATTTCCCCTACTTTGCAAAAGGTGGCTGCTTTCTTCCTGGTCTCATGAGTTTGCAGTAGACTTTCTGACCATTGTTCTGAATTCAAAACGGGGTTTCCTACAGGTTAAGAACTCTTGTAGACTGGTGAGAGCAACTCATTTTGAACTCAAAGTAACTGTTTCAAATTCAAAACTAAGCATTTTTAAATGTTTCAAATTCAAAATGTTTTCTCCACACCTAGTGGAGCTCCAAGATAGTGGTGTGGTGCTTCAGGAAGGAAGGCTCAAAGGCTATCCTAATTTTGAAGCTTAAAGGAATGTGATGGTTCAGGTGGTCAGGACGCTGGGCTCACAATCAGCAGAGACCTGGTTGCTGCCACATGGCAGGGTGAGCTCCTGTCACTCATTCTAACTCCTGCTGATCCATCAGTTCAAAGCAGGTGACTATGAGTAGATAGATGGGTACCACTTTGATGGGCAATTTAACAGGGACATGAAAGGAGTCCCCAACTGGGCACCCAGGGGCAATGGTGATGTCACTGTTCAATCCTTTCAAACTGGAAGCACTTTGGTGCTCCTGACAAAAGAGTACTACTACTACTACTAGTAGTAGTAGTAGTAGTAGTAGTAAATGAAAAGTACTGCCATATCTTGAGTGTCTTTGCTGCAGAATTATTTTACATCTGGTAACTGCTATCTGTTCTTCTGCAAGTTCAATGTCCCTTTCATCTTCCTCAGGACTGATATTTTTGGTACAGTCTCCCAGTACAACACCTATTTATTTAGAGCATGAATGTGTGCGTGCACATATCCCAGTCAACTCATTTTCTCTCTTGATTTCTAGCCGGCCTCACCGAAAAAAATAACACCATGGTGGATTACTACCAAGCACTCAACGTCCCACAAACTGCCTCCTCAAATGATATTAAAAAAGCGTAAGTAGGTGGATGTTGAATACAGAATTATGTAGGGCAAATTTAAAGAATTGTTAAGGAAGGAACTGGAATTTTTTTTTAGGGAAAATAAAAGAGAGGACACTTAGTTACAAACAATTTGGCATACAGCTAAGGCTGTTACGAGGAGAGTGGCCATTAAATACATGGCAAGGAAAAGGAAGAAAGAGAGTCAGAAACGAAGAGAATGGTTTGAAAAACTCGAAGGATGGGGAAAAAATTTGCAGGAGAACCTGATGGACATGAAGGCAAAGGAAGGTAGGGAAAAAGCCAGACATCAATTACATCTTTTGGACCAAGAAGAATTAGCGCAGAAGATTAGGAGAATTAAACAAAATTATTTCAAAAACGCCAATAAGGCAGGGAGATGGCTGTCGGCCAGACTTAAGGAGGACCAAAGCAGGAGAATTAGGTGGCTTTATAACAAAGAGGGAGAGCTGGTAGGGAATATTGAGGATAAAAAAAGAGTGGTTCAGGAGTTTTTTGAGGACCTGTATAAAAGAGGGGAGATACATTGTGGGGAATATAAATTTTTAAAGGATTTAGCTGTGGTATTAGTATTAGTTAATACTAAGAGTATTAGTTAATGGAGAATTAACAGAAGGCATTAGGATAGATAGGGGTACAAGACAGGGATGTCCTTTATCCCCATTACTTTTTATACTGACTTTGGAACCATTACTCAGAGAGATAAGGCGAGATTCAAAATAAAGAAGGAGGAATTTAAATTGTTAGCATTTGCTGACCTTGTATTTATATTAGAAGATCCTTTGGAGATGGCCCCAAATTGTTAGAGGTTATAGAGGAGTATGGCAAAGAAGCTGGTTTGAAAGTTAATAGGGATAAGACCAAAGTATTAGTGAAAAATATGTTAAGTACCCAAAAAGAAAGGTTAGAATTAGATAGGTGGATTCAGGTGGTTAAAAAAGTCAAGTCTTAGGCATTTGGCTCACAGCCAGATGCTCTACAATAAAGGAAGAAAATTATATTAAATTATTGGATCAGATGACAAAGGATTTGGATAAATGGAGGAACTTACAATTGTCATTATTAGGAAGGATTGCAGTGATTAAAGCATACATTTTACCAAAATAGGTTTTTTATTTCAAACTGCCCCAGCCAAATTAGGGAAGGAATTTTTTAAAAGATTGGATCGATTGGTGACTAAGTTTGTATGGCAAGGGAAAAGGTCCAGGATAAAATTGAAGATGTTACAAGAGCACAAAAGTAGAGGAGGATTTGGTCTCCTGAACTGGGAACTTTATTATCAGGTGTGTACGTTACTTTGGCTGAAATACTGGATTAAGTTGGACAGGAAGTATCTGTTAGATTTAGAGGGATTGGTTTACACCATGGGTGGCATGCTTTTTTGTGGAAGGAGACAGGTAAAAAGTATGGGTATTTTACTGGACATTAAGTGAGACAAATTTTATTAGGAGTGTGGGAGAAAATTAAAGGAAAAATTTATATTACAGTGCCCTGTTGGATCTCACCTTTGGAGGCAATAACTTATCCTACAACTGGTACACTAAAGAGGAAAACAACATATAAAGAATTATTAAAGGGACGAGGAGATTTGAGATTGAGGGAAGAACTGGAGACTTTAGGATTAGACTTGGATTGGTGGATGTATGGGCAGGTAAAAGTAAAATATAAGAAGGACAGGGAGATATATGACATATATACATCAGAATTGGGAATTGATAAAATTTTAAAGGAGAATGATAAGAAGGCTATTACTAAGATCTATGGATTGCTTCTGGAATTGTGGATTCGAGAAAAAATAGTAAAGGACTGCATGATTGCCTGGGGGAGGAACTTTGGTTACTCGATCCCCTTAGACGATTGGCAACAGATTTGGACATGGAACTTGAAAAGGACTTTGGCAACACCCTTTAAAGAGAATACCTATAAAATGCTTTATAGGTGGCACTTCCCCCCTGCAAGGTTAGCGAAAATGTTTCCGGGAACCCCTGACACCTGCTGGAAGTGCGGGCATACCAGAGGCACATACTACCACCAGTGGTGGACCTGTGCTTGTGCATCAGCCTTTTGGATGGATATCAAAAGATGGATTCGGGAGATGACAGGAGTGGAACTCCCCAAAAAACCTGAACTTTTCTTATTGGGAATTCGCCCTGGAGGCATTAGTAAACAAAATTGGTATTTAATTGTACATATTTTAACTGCATCAAGGATTGGATATACCCAGAGGTGGAAAGAAAAAGAAACCCCACCAGACTATTTGATTATAAACAAAATTTTTGAATGCGCCAAAGCCGATAGACTGTCTCATATTGAAAGACAGAGAAGATTCAGATTTTTTCAAGAGTTGGGAATGTTGGCATGTGTGGTTGGAAAAAAAAGAATTGAGAAGGGATGGGCCAAATTAAGGAAACAAATAAATAAAAGATTAGTATTGTGTTTGATAAGAGAGATTAGGTATTGAATATATGTTATAATGATATAGGATATATGAAATAAGATATAAGGTTATAGTAATTAGGTATGTTTTAAGATATAGTGATAAGATGTGCTTCTGTGTTGCAATAACTTAATATTAAATATGGGGGCAGAGTTGAAGTGCTGCTCAGGATTTGGGGGGGAGGGAGGGGAGGGT
>JANHFR010000001.1:380905-393028 GCA_032468015.1 Mimophis mahfalensis | reverse complement strand
CCAGGCTCAAGGTTGACTCAGCCTTCCATCCTTTCGAGGTAGGTAAAATGAGGACCCAGATTGTTGGGGGCAATAAATTGATTTTGTAAAATGCCACTTGGGGGTGGGGGGGCGAGAGCCCTAATGAACAGGCATATGCATGGAATGAGGGCTGTTGCTGAGCACATTGTAAGCCGCCCCAAGTCTTTGGAGAAGGGCGGGATATAAATGGGATTTTAAAAAAAGTCACATGACCATGGAGATGCTACAGGGCTCATAGGTGTGAAAAACCATCATGTCACTTTTTTCAGTGCCATTGTAACTCAGACAGTCACTAAACAAACTGTTATAAGTCGAGGACAACCTGTATTTCTTGAATGGATATCTGGGCTTCAGCAAGAGCTCAGACCAATTTAATCTCAATAATACTTCTTGTATTGAAATTGGTGTGTTCACCCAATGCTCCTGTTAAAAGAAGAAATGCTTGTTCTAGACCCAGACATTTCTAAAGAGGATATTATTAATTTAATTGGTTTCTTTTTTCAGAGAGCAAGCGTGAAGTCTACGACCGATATGGCAAAGAAGGACTCATTGGTGCAGGTGAGGACTGGGGTTTTGTTGAACTAAGGTGAATATAAATTGGGTGCTTCAAGCTAGGTGATTAAAAGAAACATAATGATCTTTACTGCCAAGAAAGGGATTGATGGGATGAGAGTCCAACAAATGTTGAAAGAAAGAAGTCATTAGCCTCTACTAGTGTACAAAATCTTTCCAGAATGTTTGGAACTCAAAACATTGTGTTTTAAGTTGGAAATGGCTGTTTGGAGTTTATTGAAAGTGGCCAAATGTTCTGAAAATTCTGGGATGGCTGTTGCCTCCAACCTTCAAAGCAATTGTACTGGTGGAAGGAGATGTTCTAACATGTCAAGGAAGTGTGATTTATGTATACAGATACACCTTGCAAGAACACACCTTTCAAATGCCTTGCATAGTGGTTCTACACAGACCTAGCAAGGAGGAGAACAATTTTCTAATTTGTATGTGAGTTTGAGACTTGGAAAGAGAACATGAGAGAGGTCTTCTTTGGCTGTGGAACAAAACCATGGGAAATTTTGACCAAATCCAGCTTGTAAAGGTTGACTATCTAAAATCTCATTGTGTGCAGGAGGTTGCTTTGATTTATTAGCTTTCCATTTTTTTGTAAATGGGTTTATCCAACATTAGGCTTTTGTCTTGTTCTTGGCTTACCAGCTACAAGTCAGTGTTTTTACAGACTATTTGCCTGGGCCTGCAGAAATGGCTAGCTGCAATCCACTTCTAGCAGACTTTTGAGCCATGGTGTAATATTCTTAATTTTCCAATATTTCAGTATCTTTGCTTATAATACAGATCACAGCTTTGTCATATTGTTTCTTTGCTTTTTAAGCAGACATGTTAATACTGTTTTTCACTTTTCCTAGCTGGTTCTGCTGGTTCCAGGGCTCATCCAGGACCAGAATTCAGTTTCACTTTCCGTAGCGCCCATGATGTCTTCCGAGAGTTCTTTGGAGGGCGAGATCCATTTGCTGACTTTTTTGGTATGTGGCTATTTGTAATGTTCAAGCTAATCTTTTTTTTCTCAGAGAAGAATGGGAGAGAAAAAGGCTCAGAGTTAATTTTCTTTTCTTTTTTTATTAAGTTTTATTAATTTTAAAATTGAGTTACAGGAAATAAAGAAGTTTCAAACAAAACAAAATAGAAAAAATACGGCAAAAACAAAACAAAACACTATTAATCGAGAGTGCATTGACTGGTATCAAGGTAATACAATATTTAAATATTCATATAATATCTTAAATAAGAAGTATGCTACTATTCTAACATTTTATTAAAAAGTGTATTAAAGTATTTTCATTAGACCTTCTCCCTCCTGTTTTGGATTCAGCGATAAAATGTTCCCCAAACTTCATAATATTCTGTTTCCTGCCTCTCTTTAATGGCCATTGTTAGCCTATCCATTTCAGCACAGTCCAAAATCTTTTTTATAACAACATCCTCATCTGGTATTACCTCATTTTTCCAATATTGAGCAAACACGATACACACAAAACTCCTTGGCCAGACCACCATTGCGTGCTTAACTTGTTCATCCATTAAGTTATATTCTAAAAGATAGCTATAAATAGGGCCTTTGTAAAACACCACCTGGGGGCAGGGGGCAAAAGCCCTAATAAGCAGGTCTGTACAAAGGATGAAGGCAATTGCTATAAATGTATTGTAAGCCACCCTGAGTCTTCAGGGAAGGGCGGCATATAAATAGAAATTAAAAAAAAAATACTCCTGATCAGTTTCTTGTCTTTACCCAACAATAATTTATCCAGCTGTGTTGGTTTTTGATGGAAACTGGATGTTCTCATATCTTTCTCATACCTTGATTGAATCTGCAAATAGACCAACCATGAAATAACTATTCCTTGGTTTTCAAGTTCAGTTTTAGTTTTTAGTACTCCTTTTTTCCCCCAGAAGATCCTTATATCTGTAAACAGTTTCAGACCCCTTCCCAGTCAACAAAGTAATTGCCTCTATTTGTGAAAGCCAGTTTGGAATTTTAACATAGTACTGTTCTTTTATTCTATTCCAAACTGTAAGTAATGCGTTCCTCATAAGATGTTTCCTAAAGTATCCATGGTTCCTGCTGGCTTCATACCATAAAAATGAGTGCCAACCTGAGTGCAGGTCATGACCTTCTAAAGTTAGCAGACAACTATTCCCCAGTTCGATCCATTCTTTCACCCAGACCAAAGCCACTGCCTGGTAATATAGTTCCCAATTGGGTAGACCAAATCCACCCCTAATTCTCGCATCTTATAACAATCTCAAATTAATTCCTGCTTTCTTGCCTTGCTAGACAAATTTCAGAATTGTTTTGTTAAGATCTTGGAAAAAAAGTTTTCTCTAATTTAATCGGGGCCATTTGAAATAGAAAGAGCATTTTCGGTAAAATACTCATTTTAATTGTGGCTATTCTTCCCAACAGGGATAGTTAAAGCCCCTTCCACTTCTCCAGGTCATCTTTTATTTGCTGGACAAGTTTCTTATAATTATCTTATTGTTACATATCTGGCTGTCAGAATTATACCTAAATATTTAATTCGTTTAGTGGTCTGGATCCCCAGTTTTTCTCTTAACTCATTTCTTTGTTTTTCCATCATATTTTTAGTTAGAATCTTTGTCTTCTCCCTATTTATTTTCAATCCAGCTACTGCCCCATATTCTTCTATCCTTTCTAGTAGTTTTAAACCTGTATTAAGCGGGTCTTCCATTATGAAGACCAAGTCATATGCAAACGCTTGAAGTTTATATTCCTCCTTTTTCATCTTCAAGCCTTTAATTTCTCTATCTTGTCTAATAGTCTGATTCAGCACTTCTAAGGTCAATATAAATAAAAGGGGGGATAATGGGCATCCCTGCCTTGTACCTCTCCTTATGCTAATCCTATTAGTCATCTCCCCATTGACCATATTCTTTGCTCCTTGATTCTTGTAAATTGCACCCACCATCCCAATGAACATGGGACCAAATCCCATTTCTTCCATTTGGAGCACTATACATTTCCAATTCACATTGTCGAACGCTTTTTGTGCATCCAGGAACATTAGTGCTGACTGTTTACTTGTGTGATTTTCATAGTATTCCAAAACATTTAATATCCTTAGGTTGTGGCTCATCTGTCTCTTAGGTAGGAACCCGTTCTGATCCATATGGATAAATCTCCTTAAAAACCTTTTCAATCTCTCAGCCATTATTGAAGCAAATATTTTATAATCAACATTTAACAAAGAGATAGGTCTATAATTTTTAACCATAGATAAGTCAGAACCTTCTTTGGGGATAAGAGTAATATAAGCATCTAGCCATGAGTTAGGAATAAGGGCTTTATCTAATAAGTCATTAAAAATCACTAACGTGGTCAACCAGAACCTCTTGCAATGATTTATATAATTCTGCTGGTGTCTAGAGCAAGTGAGGATTGAACTCTTGGCAGTGAGCTGCAATTAGCCTGCAATACCCCTGCACTACCACAGGTCATCAAGAAAAGAAAAAGAAACTGAAATTAGACCAAAAGCATTGAGAATATTTTTCTTGGTTTTTTTTCTTGGATATTCTAATTATATTTATTTTTTCCTATAATGTGGAGGAATCGTCTGTCTCACCTTAACTCTCATAAGGACTGAGCAATTAATTCCAGGAAACACAGGTCTGACCTGGATACAACTTGAGGTTGCTCTGTGGTGGAATATCCTGGGAGCTGAGCATGTTTCCACCTCTTTGTTTCATTCCAGATGATCCATTTGCAGACTTACGTGGACCTGTACCCCGGCATCCTGCAGCGGGGCCTTTCTTCTCCCCTTTTCCTGCATCATCAGGTAAGAAAAGAAGAGTTGGCATATAGATAGTCCTCAATGTACGACCATACTTGGGATCAAGATTTTCATTACTAAACAAGTCGGCTGTTAAATGGGCACAAAATTGTGACCCTTTTGTTGTTAAATGCAGTTATTAAGCATAAATGACTTTCCCCACTGACTTTGCTTGTTGGAAGCCAGCTGGCAAGGTCACAGATGGTGGTCACATGACCATGGTACACTACAACCGTTGTAAGTATATGCCAGTTACCAAGCATCTGAATTTTAATCACGTGACTAAGGATGCAGCTTTAATGATAAGTGCGAGGAGCAGTCATAAGTCACATTTTGAGTGCCATGATAACTTTGAATGGTCACTAAACGAGTGTAAGTCGAGACTATCTGTAGTTTCTTCCCCCTTTTCATCTCACTGGGTTTGATCAATTGTTACTTACTGGTTTTAAGTCCCTTTCAATTCTGTAACATCCCCAGTATGTTTGCCTATGCCAGAATCTCAAAAGAAAGTGTTGTGTATATCACATATATCAGTTCCCTTGCTTTCTCTGGTTCTGGGTACAATTGCGCTGTCCCTTGCAAATTATTCTGTTTTGTAGAGTTCTTTGCATCTTCGCTTGGTCCAGGGCTCAATGCAGGGATGGGCTTCCGCTCTGTCTCCACTTCAACAAGGTTCATCAATGGCAAGCGTATCACTACCAAAAGGTAAGTTTAACTTACCATTTATTTATTTGTCATGTTGGTGAGCCACACATTCTGGACAGTGAATCTCTTTGTGTCTTAGTGTTCAATGGGCAGCATTTAATCTGATTTGTTCTTTGTTTACCTTTCTGTCAACTTTTGATCTTGTAAGACAGATTTGGGATCCTCTTCAAGGATGTCCAGGCCCATTCTTTCATCAAGTTTCTGGAGCCTAACCATTTTTTGTTTCATTTCTACTGTTTTGTTTCTGTTTCCTCTTAAAGAACCTCATATTACATCTCTCTTCTCTTTTCCATAGTGGAGGCTTGTTGCTCACCCAGTATAAAAAGCCTGCAGTGGGATGCAGACTTATTCACCCATTCTAGTAAAAACCCCCGATGTGGCTTTATTTGTTTGGGGTCCAAACATTTTAAGTTTAGGATGCTTTGTGTTCTTAGCCAACCATACTTTACATTTTAAGGATGATTAAATAAACTATGATGAGTGATATGGTGGCCTAGAGGTGAAGCTCTCACCTCACAATCAGGAGGCTGTGAATTCGATCCTAGGGAGAGGCAGGTATTTCTCTGGGCACAATAAGAATATATGGGATCATTAAAAGATGATGATTAAGTAAACTATGGTTCAGTGGACTGTGGTATCAGGTTATAGTGTACATATTGATTTGGACCAATATCCATCTAGCCCAACTCTTTTGGATACTGGGAAATAACTGTATTTCAGAGTTGGGTGTGACAATTGCCTTGATCAAGGGCTGTCCTGCAAATATTTTACTTTTTTAATGTGAATGTTTTAGAAATTAAACCTTATGGAGTACAGGGTATGGAAATACAAGAAAAGCAATGGGGAGACCTGAATTGTGCATAGCTTCTTTCTTATGTGCATTTATATATAATGTTTATTTAGAGGTTTGCAGCATTCAGATCCAAAATATCGAGTGTTGGATATAACATGCCCCACTCCTGTGAGTTGCTGCATAAAGAAGTCATACTCAAAACACAACTGCATGGGCTCAGGAAGAAGTGCACTAGAGTTGAGACCCTTGTCCTGTTTTAGATCTGAATACTGCATGTCACAAGTGTGATGTGCTGTAACATTTTTCACATGCTGCCTGGGAATTCCATTCTGTACTGAGCTGTAATTGCTCTTGAAAAAAAACTTACATTTACAGTTCAGGTGCGCTTCTGAATGCTGACATTACAGCTTTTTGCCCAGCCCAACTTTTCTTAGGGCATCAGTTTATTTTTTCTTTTTCTTTTGTTTTTTTAATAACCACTGTAGGGCTCATTAGATCAGAAAGCAGGAGGCAAGCTGACCAATTATTACAAAGCATTCTGAGCTTCTGAGTAAGTTTTTCAATTAAGGCAATTGACCCTATTAGCCAGCATTACAAAGCAACAAAGAAACTAGTTTCCAATGTTTTGGCATTGATCACATTTTTAACCAGCAATTAGAAGTTTTGAACCCAGGGACTGGATGCATCATGTGCTGCCCATGCCCATGCCCTTTTGCCAAGGGGAAAATAGTCCTGATATGTCACGTGACAACACCATGACGATGCGAGTTTGACACCACTGTTGTAGGGTTTCACTGGTATGCTGTCCCACTGGTGTTACAGGTTTAGAGTTGCTTCTTTAATCTGAGCAAAGGAATAATTCCCTTGGATGGTTGGTAAATCAAGATCTGTTTCTCTGCTGTTGCATTTTTATTTTTATATTGGATATCTCATATGTTTTTTTCTTTTGCCTGTGTAAGCTGCTTAAGAGCCCATTAGATAGTAGTGGCACAGATGTGTTTTATTTAACTTTATTACTAGTTTATTCATTAGAAGTGAAGTTACTTCATGAAGATAGCACAACAACCGGCTTTGAGCCACGTTGAGTTGGTTTTATTTATTACATGGACTCAAAGTGGCTCAAAGTAAGCAGATCTGCTGTCCACTGAAATAACTTCAGTTTTTAACCTCTCTCCTGTTTATTAGGATCATTGAAAATGGACAAGAGAGGGTAGAAGTGGAAGAAGATGGAGAACTGAAATCCATCCAGATTAATGGTGAGTAGCTGTAGAGGAAGAGAATTCTGAATACCTTAATAACTTCTTTATAGAAGTGCAGGATATTTTTGGTCTCCAGGGGGACAGAGGGTTGATATTTAAAAGGTTTCCATGACTGCCCATTTCACAGCATTGATTCTGGGCTGTGTACAGAGTTAAAACAAAACAATCCCAATAATAAATGTCTGAGGTTATAATCAACTTGCAGTAAAACAAACAGCTGGCTCAGCAAACTTAACTTCTTGGCCCAAATGCTGGGAGGAATAGCCACAGCGTCATCAAAGTGAGCAGGACTGGAATTGGTCTTTTGGGATAATTGCACTGGGCAAAAAGCATGCATTAAACTTTATGTTAATGTGCCTGTTTTGCCCCTTATAGGTAGCCCCCCTCTAAAATCCATCCTTTTTACTTGTTTATTTATAACCCTGCTTTTTTATTTTTACATATAACTCAATATCATACCCCTTCATGGATCACTGCCTTCATGTGGCGAAGGGGCTTGCATAGCGCAGTGAAGTTATGAGCTATGCTGTGCCTGGCCACCCAAGACAGATAGGTCATAGCAGAATGTTTTGACAAAATGTGATCCACTGGAGAAGGAAATGGCAGCCCACTCCAGTATGTTTGCCACGAGAACCCCATGGACAGTAAAAAAGGCAAAAAGATATGATGCTGGAAGATGAGCCCCTCAGGTCGGAAGGTGTCTCCAATATGCTACTGGGGAAGAGCAGAGGAGAAAGTACCCAAGTAGTCACCCCTACAGCTGCTGCAGCAGATTCTGCAGATCATATAATCCCAGGCTGCCTGCCTACCTGCAGAAATATGGGGTCTTTCTGACAAATTGGTTGTCAGCCTACATCAGCTCACGTAGCTATATATGCTGGGTAATTTCAGGGATTGCAATCCAGCAAAGGTTTCCTGGGCTGCTGACCTTTCTGGTTAATGCCGTGTCAAGGTGGGTGTATGCACATATGCAGTCATATATTGGTGGGGGGGAGGAATATTGGAGGATGACTTACCCAGCTATTGGCTGAAAGATGTCCCTTGCAGGTATCCCAGACGATTTGGCGTTAGGCTTGGAACTGAGCCGGCGTGAGCAGCATGCACTGCAGAACCGCGGATCGCCAGCCTCTCCCCTGGTGACATCACCTCAACGCCCACCACCCAAGCGCCCATCCCCGAGCTCCTCCCCAGTGATCCTGTATACAGACAGTGATGAAGAGGATGAGGATCTTCAGCTTGCTATGGCCTACAGCCTGTCTGAGATGGAGGCCAAGAACCAGCACAGAGCAGGTGCGAGAGGCCCCACGAAAAAGCAGTCCAAAGGAAAGTCACAGTTGCCACAAGGGAGTCTGGTCATGGACAGCCAATCAGGTGGCCCATCCAAAAGCCCTGCAGGCTCTGTGGGAGGGGAGGGAAAGGGGAGGGGCAAAACCAGAGACCCTTCACCTAAGAAGAAGGACGCTCAGTGCCACCTCCTGTGAGCCCACCAAGACTGTGTTTCATTGGCTGGTACACTCTGAACCTTGGCCAATGGAGGGTGGAATCTTGGGGATGGCTCTGGTTGGTAGCAAACAGGATAGCCTGCAGGCCCATCCAGTCATTGAGCTGGTACCACTGAGTAAAGGGCAGGAGCAGATTCTGTAACTTGGTATGTGTAATTTGGCATGAAGGGGGTGGGTGGGGTTGTCTAGGCATCTCCTGGGCTATAGAGCCCTGGTACCTTGTACCAAATCCAGGTTGCACCCTCTATTTTGCTGTTTTATTGCATGGCTTAACTGCATGGTTTGACTGTGTGGCCCTGCCGTTCCACTGTACCAGAGAAATTTGTCCTGGGGAATTGTTATTGGCTGCTCCTCCTTCATTACTGTTATTAGTTGAGCCATGGTAACAGAAGAAAATGTGATATTTAAAACCCAGTTTTTTAAAAAAAAAATTTGGTGAAAGGGATTCAGTTTGGGCCTGTCCTAAATGAGGATGATTCTAGGGCATATTTAGGGGTTAGGGCCTTTTTCTGCCACCATCTCCTCACCCTTACTACCAACACTGTGCCTTCCTTAGCTAGTAATTGTCTGTGGTTGCACAAAATGCTTAACCAGACCAGTTAAGGACCTAGTGGCTGCAGCAGCATACAATAGACTTGATTAATTCTAATTGTGGTTTCTTTAGTGTTATGTGTGAGCCCAGCACATTTCACTAGTTCATTACTTTTTTATTGGCATGGCATTTTCTCCTGCAGACACCACTCGCTCACTGCTCACTTTAACTATTGTGGGTATCTTGTACCTGTCATTTCCTTCCCCCACCCCATCCTCTTCCTCCAGTCATTTTCTGCCTAAGGGTCAGGGTTGAGGGGTGTCGGTACAGGATCTGGTGGGTTTGCAGTCCTTTGCCTTTCTCTTTCCTTTTATCTACCCTTGGTGGCAGGACCTGGAAAAGGCTTCGGTGGATGCTTGATGTAGGAATGTAACTTGTTGGTGCCCTCTTTCTTTCTCTACTGCCGCCGCTGCTTGTCTGCTCACCTGCCCATCCCTCCCTTCCGTGCTTCCCATGCCACAGACCCTGAAGGACAGGCATATTCTGTCTGACACCCCTCCATGCTGCCTCCCTGCAGGTAACCCTCAAATGTTTATTTTACCTGATCAGTTGAAACAGCATTCATCAGCAGGGCTGTGTATATTTCTAATACCGTTGGCTTTGACTATGCACATAGGCCAAGATGATACATTCCTCTCAAAACATTTAAGGAAAATTTCAGTACCTCTATCAGCTTTCCTTCCACTTTTTTTTAAATTTACCTCCATCAGTGATTTTCAAGTTTATTTTGAAAAATGCCTTGTAGAGGCAAGAACAAAGAACATTTGCAGCTATCTGTATTATACGGGTTGCAGATACTTTGCTTGGGGAAAATATAAGAATATACACAACACTGGTCTTTTTTATTTATGGGCCTCAGCCTGCCATTTAACTTGCTTGTCTCTGTGCAACTACTCTATGCTTGTGTTCCTAATTTCCTTGCTTTCCACCCTAAGAGGCAAGAGGTTGGAGGATGGATGACAGAGAAAGAAAAAAATGTTTATGAGGGATCTATTGGCTCGGTTATCCTTAGGCCAATTCATGAAATCCTGACAATATTGTATGTAGGATCCGGAGGGGGGGGTGCCCCTCTCAGAGATTTGCCCACCAGGTTTCCCGGTACTGCACCAGCCTCAGGCTCAGGGCAGGGGCGGAGGGGTGGCGGTTGTCATCAAGGAGGTCCTTGGTGCACGGGAGGCCACTGTCCGGCAGATAGGCGGGTGTGAATCCCTCTTTATGCGGTGGGGACATGAGGGTCAGTTGGGCTTGTTTGTCACATACCTGTCTCCCAGTTGCGTGGCTTCAGCCCTGCCCGAGCTCCTCGATGTCCTCTTAGGGTTGGCGGTTGAGTTCCCCAGGCTTATTGTCCTGGGGGATTTCAACCTGCCTTCCCTGGGAGAGTTATCTGAGGTGGCCTGGGAGTTCATGGCCTCCATGACGGCCATGGACCTGACCCAGTTGGTCTCATTCCCCCACCCATATCAGGGGTCACACCCTTGACCTGCTTTTTATCTCCGGACAGTGGTGTAATGATCTGGGTAGGGGTGTTGTTGCCATCTCACCCCTGTCATGGACTGATCATTCCTTCCTGTGCCTGGACTTCCAAAATGCTGCCCCCCCCCCCGTCGCTGGGAGTTGGGACCGGCCAGGTGGTTCCGGCCCAGGTGCCTGAGGGAACCGGAGAGGTTCCAGATGGAGCTTGGGTTCTTACCTACTTCTCTTGCCCGTGGCGGCTTGGGAAAGGGCTGCCACCAGGGCACTTGACTGCATCGCACTATTGCAGCCTCTCACTCGCTTCAGATCCTGGACTACCCCTTGGTTCACTGAGGGGCTCTGGGAGATGAAGTGACAGAAGAGAGGCCTAGAGGGTTGCTGGGGGTCATCCTGTTCCGAATCTGACCGGACATGGCTAAGAACCCATATTAGGGCTTACCTCGTGGCGATGGAGGCAGCGAAGTATACTCATTTCTCCACCCTCATCGCGTCTGCAGATAACTGCCCAGCTGCCCTGTTTAGGGTGACCCGCTCCCTCCTCCATCAGGGGGCGAGGGAAGATCCCTTGCAGGGTTGTGCTGAGGAATTTAGTGGTTATCTTCAAGACCAAATCGTTCAGATTCGGGCCGGACTGGACTCCAGCTGGGTGGGGTCCAGCGAGGAGGAGACGGTTTGTGCTGGCCCCCTTGTTTGGGAGGGGTTTGATCCTGTGACTCCCGATGGGTTGGACAGGATCATGGCTAGGCTGTCCTCCACCACACGTTTACTGGACCCGTGTCCCTCCTGGTTGGTGTATGCCTCCTGGGAGGTTACACGAGGCTGGCTCCAGGCAGTTGTCAATGCTTCTATGGGGGAGGGTGTCTTTCCCGCTGCCTTGAAGGAGGCGGTGGTGAGGCCCCTCCTCAAGAGGCCTGCTCTGGACCTGGCTTTGTTGAACAACTTCTGTCCTGTCTCCAAACTTCACTTTTTGGAGAAGGTTGTTGAGAGTGTGTTGGCGCGGCAGCTTGCTGTGGCCCTGGATGACTTGGATTATCTGGATCCGTACCAGTCTGGTTTCAGGCCTGGGTACAGCACGGAAACGGCATTGGTCGCACTGGTGGATGATCTCTGGTGGGCCCGGGAGTGGGGACATTTCTCTGTCCTGGTCCTTTTAGACCTTTTAGACCTCTCAACGGCTTTTGATACCATCGACCATGGTATCTTGCTGCGGCGACTCGGGGGATTGTGAGTGGGAGGCACTGTGTTACAGTGGTTCTCCTTCTATCTCTTGGACCGCTCACAGTTTGTGTTGGCAGGGGGGCAGAGATCTTCCCCTAGGCCCCTCACTTGTGGGGTGCCTCAGAGGTCGGTCCTCTCGCCTCTCCTGTTCAACATTTATGTGAAGCCGCTGGGTGAGATCATCCGTGGTTTCGGGGTGCGG
>JANHFR010000001.1:250870-261132 GCA_032468015.1 Mimophis mahfalensis | reverse complement strand
ACTGATGCTTTATGGGAATTGTAGTGAACTGTAGAAGCAAACCAAATAATGAGACAGTTTGACATTAACCTCAACAGTTCTCAGTGGGAGCACCCGCCCACTGGAACCAACTGCCTGTGGAGCTCAGGATGACTCCTGACCTCCGCTCTTTCCGGAAAGATCTAAAGACATGGCTTTTCGAACTAGCCGGCCTGGATTGAGGGGTTTTAATTATTTATGTTTGTTTACTGGGGCTTTTAATTTAATATATCTAGCATTTTTTGTAATTTATTTTAATTACACTGTAAACTGCCCTGAGTCCCTCGGGAGAAGGGCGGTATACAAATTTAAATCATTATCATCATCATCATCATCATCATCATCTGAAAGGGCAGAACAGGAAGACTAATATGTAGAACCACACTGAAGACTAAACCAAACAAGAAAAGGAGTGATCAGAAATACCCCAGGAAATGCAGTACGCAAACTTAGAAAACCATCTGAAGGGCAGTGATGCCTATACACTAATGTCCAAAGCATGGGGAAAACTTGAAATCCTAATCTAAGTAGGAAATATGACATTGTCGGTCAAACCATTTGGCATGGAACTCAAGACTGAAATATAGTACCAGGACAATATAATCTGTTCAAAAGGGGGGGGGGAACAGCAAAAGACAAGGGGCATGTGTGTGTGTCTGTGTCTCTGTTTGTGCACCATTTTATATATGGACATTCATGATGTCATCAGCTGGGAATCAAGCTGTGTAGCAAGAGAGAGTACCAACAGTTGTTGACATGCCTTGCAGACAATTTTATCATCCAAAAGATGGACAAGGAATTAGGAGATCAGCTATATTGGCCTTAATCCTTACTAACAAATTGAGGACATGAAATTTGCAGAGACCTTGAGGGACAGTGACCATACTAGCCTGGAAATCACCATACTATAGGCAAGGAGAATTGAAGGACGTCAGAATAGGGTCCTAGAGTTCAACACAAATGATTTCAGTAAGCTAAGGGAAAATATGAATTTTATAAAGGAAAAACAAAGTTCAAAAGAATTAGATAATTTTGAAAAATGTGTTAATTAAGGCCCAAACACAACACAAGGAGAAAGAAAAATGGGAGCCCACGAATTAAATCAGTGTTGTTGCATGAAGAACTCTTTGATAAGCTGAGAAACAAAAAGGACATATTTTTAAAAAAGAAAGGAGGGGCATATGAGAAAAGCAGAATATCCCAGAATAGTTGAATCTGTAAGGATCACATGAGGAAAGTTAAGGCTCAGAATGAACTGAAGTTTGCAATGAACACCAAAAATAACAACAGTAACAAAAACCTTCTTAGCATTAGTGTAGATCGAGTGGAAAATAGCCTTGGTGGTGCAGGTTGTTAGTACTTAGCCTAGCAGCCAGCTGCCTGTAATTAAGGCATGTTTGGATCTCACCAGGCTCAAGGTTGATTCAACCTTCCATCCTTCCGAAGTAGGTAAATTGAAGACCTAGATTGTTGGGAGCAATAAGTTGACTTGGTAAAAATGCTGCTAATAAGCAGGCATATACTAAAGAATGAAGGCTATTGCCGAGCACATTGAGTTGTGCTTAAAAAATTGTAAGCTGCCCTGAGTCTCTGGAGAAGGGAGGCATATAAATTGGATTTTTTTTAAAAAAATCAAGGGACCAGTTAGTTGGAAAAGATGTGAAATAGTGGTGAATAACAAAGAAAAGTCTGAACTTAATTCCTATTTTGTATCTCTATTTATATAAGGAAAGAGTGATCCAACCTGTGGCCACGCTGTACGGGATTGACGAGAATGCAGATAAAGAAATGAGAAGGGAAAAGCTAGTTGTATTGAATAAATTTGAGTATCTATCAACATACGAATTATGTCCCAGGTTCCAAAGAGTGTGATCTCTTTAGAGCAGTGATGGCGAACCTTTTTGGCAATGAATGCCAAAAATGGGAGGGGGGAAGTGGGCATGGCCACCCACATGCCACTTCCTGTTTAGGTGTGCGCATGCGCACTGCTCACTTCCTTGTTTGGGCTTGGGAGAGTGCCTGCACATGCGGGGGGGAGCATAGCATGTGCTATTGCCCCCTCGCGCGTGCATGCATGCTCCCAAGCCCCAAAACACCAAAAAACCCCTCAAAGTTTCACGGTTTTTTGGGGATTTTAGGGGCTTGGGAGGGTGTGCGCATGCGCGGGGATCGGATTGGGGATAGCTCGTGTGCCAGGCGACATGGCTCCGCGTGCTACTTTGGGCACGCGTGCCATAGGTTCGCCATCACTGCTTTAGAGTGTGATCTCACAGCCATTGACTGCGACTTCTAAAGAACATAGGAAATTATGGAGTCTTCAAACTCCAAAGTGTTCCAAAGTGTTGAAAAAATGGTCTCAAAAAACTACAGGTCAGCTAGTTTATCACCAGTACTTGGGAAAATCTTGGGAAAGAAAATCAAACAGTGGGTTTAAAAATACTTACAGAGGAACAAAATGATCACTAGACTCCACCATAGGCTTGTTAGACTTGTTATGCCAAACAAATCTTAGTGCATTTTTAAAAACAGAATAACTAAGTTTATAGAGCAAGGGAACACTGTGGATGAACTGTATTTGGATTTCAGTAACCCATTTGGTTGACTGTAGCCCTTTTCTTAATAAAATGGAACCATGTGGGATGGATGACCTACAAGTAGATGGATTTCCAGCTTGCCCTCCGAATGAGGTGGTAGGAGATACCAAAGGCTCTGTGGGTCCCACTTTCCCTCCAAGGATTCCGCCTGGTACAGCTGTCCAGTCAGTCACCCTCTCACTTGGATTTGGGTGGTTATTTTTGCCATGGAATGTGCCAGTCCCTTAGATTCTAGCAGGGCCATCAGGTCTTGTGTTACACATCAGGCAGAGAGCAAGTATCAGGTCCACAAGGAGAATAAATATAGAGCGTACATTGCAACATTGTACTGGGTCTTCAGGCATCTTGGCTTTTCTCTAAGCGCCCTGTCTGAGAAAAGGTCTGGTTACCCTCTCCTCCTTGCCCTTGACTGTGTTCTTCCCTGGCTCTTGCCACCATTTCATTACTTTCAGTCGTAGGAGAAGAAATGTCTCTCCATCTGTCTGCATCTAGAAGAACCTGGCAGGTAGCAGCAGTAAGACAGTATCCTAATCTCCTTATCAAGAGGCAGAATGACAGAAAATAGAGAGAACCCAATTCTGTATTATTGAGACATGAAAAGAGATCTGTGCTAGATCCAAAGGGGTGGGGGGTTGCCTTGAAAGCATTGGGGCCAGGGGGCCACATTCAATGCTTTTTTGACAAATGAGGTTGCACTCAACCTTGGAACACAGAAGAAGCCACTGATAGCTATAGCATTTGCACTGCACTTTGCAAGGGCTATTCAGCAATTATGGGGAAAATGCCTATCCCCTCAAATACCTAAATATAGGTGGTTTTCAACTTATGACCACAAATGAGCCAAAATTTCTGCTGGTAAGTGAAACAGTTGTTAGGTGAATTTTTCCCCATTTTACAACACTTCTTGCCATGGATAAGTGAATCACTGCAGTTGTTAAGTTAGTAACACATTGTTAAGTGAATCTGGCTTCCCCATTGACTTTGCTTGTTAGAAGGTCACAAAAGGGGATCACATGACCCTGGGACACTGAAACCATCATAAATATGAATCAGTTGCCAAGTGCCTGAGTCTCTTTTTTCAGGGCCACTGAAACTTCAAAAGGATACTAAATAAATGGTTGTAAGTCAAGGACTACCTGTAATAGAAGGTTTTGATGACAGGAGTAGTAAAAGAAGGCCAGGTCTTTCTCTCTGCCAAGGAGAAAATAATTAAGGCTTTCTTGTTTTGATAGTTCCAGCACTATATGGTGCTGAAATAAACTCCAGCCTTGGAAAAGGATACTCCTGATTCTTTTGGGCTTCTGAGGTTCTTTGAATAAGCTCAAAGCACAGAACATCTTCAAAAAATACAACCTTGGTATTGTCTGTGTTGTGGCACATTAGAAGCAACATGTGAGAAGAGGGCAAGAACTCAACACTTGGGAAAGGAGCAGGGTTTTGCAAGCAGCCCTTCTGATGCATTTTCAAACCCAGGTGCAAAATGGCAGAAATGGAAGCAGCTTAGAAAACTTGGGGTCAGTAAACCAAAGACTGTTCCAAATTTCTCCAACTCCAATGTGCAAATGTAAAATGTAAACGTTTACTCAGAATCACTACTTCTTTTCCTCCTCCATCGCAACATATGTTAATACATACAGTCAGAAATGAGTCTAGGCTATCAACAAACCACGAAGTGGAGCACAGAATTCTCTGCTGTCTTTCTTTTTTTTTTCACCCTAAAGCATGTTTCCAGCTCTTATAGTTCAATATTTGTACAGTTCTAAGGACACCTCCAGTGAAATCTCAGAATGGATTGCTGTGGACCTGTCATTTGCCTTTGTTAGACCAAGTGAAATCTTTGGCCTCCATCCTTGTGACTATGAATGCCATCAGCAGAAGCAGAGGCTGGGAAGAAGGGGAGTGTCAAGGCTCCATTAAGCAAAAAACTAGTATGCCGAAGCAACGTTAGGCAACCTTTTGAGTCAGAAGACTTATTTGGAATGTTAAGAATGCATCATGGCTGCTTTCACAAATGGCTCCCATGGTGGGGACTGGGAAGCCTGCCTGTTTAAAAAATGGCTGCTATGGAGAATGTAGCCAGACACAAAGCAGCAGAACAGAACAGTTTTACAATTCTGATCTTACCAAAGCATTATAAAGTAGTACTAACACTTCATGTGATCTTGATTCTGTCCCTCTGTTAACGCAGCCTAGGGCTGCATTTTGGCAGCTGCAGCACACTGATGGCTCATATATAAATTATTTTCCACTAGGACTCCAAAATCTCTCTCATAGTTACTATTATTGAGCTAGGTGCCACCTATCTTATACCTGCGCATTTGGATTTTCTTGCATAAATGTAGAACCTTGCTTTTTTTCACCATTGAATTTCATTTTATTAGATAGTGCCCAATGTTCAAGTCTGTCAAGATCTTTCTGTATCTTGAGCCTCCCTTCTGAAGTATTTGCTATTTCTGCCAGGTGGGTGTCATCTGCAGATTTGAAGAGTACCCCATCTATCACCTCATCCAAATCACTGATGAAGATATTGAAGAGTACTTGGCCTAAGACACAGCCTTGGATTACCCCACTGCATACCAGTTGCATTGAGGACTACATGTTGAGTGTGGTTGGTCCACCATTTAACGTTAGACAAATCTGTGAGATTGTTCTTCCTTCACTCTCATTTCTCCAAGATGTGGTGCTCTGTAAACCCAGACTTTCTCCTTAGACAAGGAAGGAGACTTCTACACAAAGCACTGAAGTGCAACTGCCCATACCTTTATAAGGATGTGCATGGTGTGTACATGTCCATAGTATTCTCTGAATTAAGGAGGATACCATTTTCCTTTGCAGCATATGAGTTTCCTGTTTTGCTGCTGGTGGGGATGTTTTATTTAAAAGAACATAATTTTAAAAAATCATAAACTCAAAGACACCAGGGAGCCTGCCAGGGGCCAAGAAGGTTCCACAGCACAGATGCTGTGTCACTTCTTCCTGTCTAAAAGGAACAACCAGAAAAAGATAAAGAATTTTTTTTTAATGTGATCAACAACTAGGAGAGAATAGGAAGCACTAGTTGGAATGTTCATCAAATGGAAGATTCTTGTAAGCAGTACGTATTTTATTTTATTTTGTTTTCTTGTACTAATTGCTTCATACTAAAAAGAAGAAAAAAGGTAGCAAACATTTTTTCCCAGATGGTACTATTATAGATATGTATATATTTAAATATTCTTTCTAAGGGTTGGGGAAACTACTACACACTTTATCTTTGAATGTTAATGTTATGAGTATGCAGACTGAGAATATTTTAGTTGGAAGAATATTCAAATGTATGAATTCACCACCTCCAACTACTCTTTCTATAAAAGAACCCTTTGTCATTCATAATGCTAAATATACAAATTGGCCATATTATGAGCCCTGTGGCAATTGTTTGGGGCAGAAGCTGACAGAACATCTCTCTTCTTTGCAACTAATCCAGATTTGCCTGAGCAACATGGTGGCACAGTGGTTAGAATGCAGTATTGCAGGCTAATTCTGCCAACTGCTAGCAATTTGATCCTGACCTGCTTAAGGTTGACTCAGCCTTCCATCCTCCCAAAGCTGGTAAAATGAGGACCCAGATTGTTGGGGACAATATGCTGACTCTGTAAACCACTTAGAGAGGGCTGTGTAAAGCACTATGAAGCAGTATATAAGTTTAAATGATATTGCTATTTTTTCCTGCTTTCATCTCATCCCCAGGCCCAGAATGGGACAACCTTAACAGTTATTGGTTGTACTGGTATTCAAACACTATTGTCCTGCTTAAGCTGACAGATCCATTAGCTGTTGAAAGGTGTATAAAATCTGTTGGGTCTTGCCTTTTGTAAGACAGCAGACAAAGTTGTGTGCTGGAAGTAGGTGCACTTTTGAGCAAGACAGGGTTGATATGGCTATCTTCACATCTGCTTGGTCAGCCTCATAAGGTCTCCTTCTGCTGTTATCTATCTATGGTCTATCAAAATTGCACAATAGAACTAAATTGCTCAGCTGGTAGTACGGTATTGGCTTATTTGTGATTGTTACCTATTTTTCATATGGATGAAATAGCCAGAAAATAGAACAATGTGCATAGCTGTCAAGTTTCAGCTAAGACCGAGGAAAAAACCAAATATCTGGTTTCTGTGGAAGCACCTGCAGGTGTAATGATTAAACCTTGTAATGTGTTATGTGGGATTCTTATACAGGTAGTTTTCACTTAGTGACTTCCTTGGGCAGCAACCATTTGCAGTTATGGGTTGATGAAAAAGTAACTTTACAACCAATGCCCACATTTGTGACCTTTGCAGACTCTCTCTCTCAGTCATGTATTTTCCATTATCATCAGTTTGCATGTGTTGTCCTGCGTAAAATTGTAAGAACAATTGTAATCACATGTTTCACTTAGTGACCGCAGTGGCCTGTCCCAATGATGGTTGCTAAAGAAGGATGGCATATAAACCCATATTTGCCACCTTTTTGAAAAACAAAAAGTAGCCTTTCTTTGCAAAACAGGAGTAACAATCTCTTGGAAATATCTTTGCAAAATTTTGTTTTACAAAGAAAGGCTACTTTTTGTTTTTCAAAAAGATGGTGAACATGGGCTTATATGTCATCCTTCTTTAGTGATCATCGCTGGGACAAGCCACTGCAGTCACTAATGGAAAATTATGTGATTACAATTGTTCTTACAATTATAAGTGCTTGTGTGTTAACCAAGCAGAGAAATTGACCAGAGAAAAAGTTCTTCCCTTCCCCAAAGTTGAAATCCATTCCGAATTATTTCCATGCCAACACCAAAGGGGATAGGAACAACCAATACACATTTAAATGCAGATGAAGAATATGCATACCTCTATCATTGGATTTGTCAATATTATACTCTCTCTTTCCTGTCTTTTATCACTTCTTTTTTAAAGCAGCCTGCATTTTTTTGACCATTGAAATGTGCTAAGCAGTGCTTCACTCATCCCACTGAATGACCCTTCACATTTCAACTTGCAACTGTCACTCATGCCAACCAGTTTTTCAGTAACTTTCAAAACCAGATTTAGCACTGTTCTAGAATAGCTCTACACAGCCAGTTTGGTCTAGTGGTTAAGGCATCAAGGAGTACATGAGTTGTGGTCCTCCTAGTGCAGGGATATCAAACTGGATTTCCTCAAGGGCCAGATCAGCATTGTAGTTCTCCTCCACAGGCTGGCCATATGCAGGGGGGGGGGGAGATGGGACGGACGTCTCCTGCAGCACCCTGATGGCCAAAACAGGGCACAGGAGACGCATGTGGCCCCTGCATGCCCTGTTTTTGGCCTGGATAGTCTCTTGCAGCACTCTGCCAGCCAAAATGGGGCCCAGGGGGCCATGTGTGCCTGATATTGGCTACCAGAGGCACGGCAGGCCACTCTGTTGCTATGTCCAGGCTGGCCCCGAGGGCCAGATTTAAGCACCCCGTGGGCCAGATCCAGCCCACGGGCCTTGAGTTTGACACCCCTGTCCTAGCACATGAAGCCAGCTGGGTGACCTTGGGCAAGTCACTTTCTCTCAGCCCTAGGTACGAGATAATGGCAAAGCATTTCTGGAAAACCTTGCCGAAAACCTTAGAGGGTCTTGTCCAGGTATTGTCTGGGAATTGGAAACAATTGAATGGAATTGGGGGTGGGGGGAGGTAGATTCTGGAATAGTGCTGCATCCACATCCATCAAAACAAGGTGATTAAATCTATTGGTCTGGCCATGTATCAATATGTGTCTGTTCTTCAGCTCTTCTGACTCCCAAATTAAGAAAAGCGATTGGTGGATGCTTTTCTCACTGGCTAGTGAAATATGATGGGTGAGCATAATCCATCAATTGCTTTTCTGAACTTGAGCAAAATAAAACTGTAAGGATGTCACTATTCTCTCTCGTGGTAAAGCTCTCCAGGAAGGGCAATACAAAATATGCTAGCATCCTTTTTGCAACTTCAAGGACTGGAAGAAGGGATTTTAATGAGTCTGTGAGATAGTAGTCAAACTCTACCAATTTTTTCTGCTGTGCTCCAATTGTCAGATTTTTCCCTCCTAGTTGGTGAAGTGCAGAAGAATCGGACAGCCAAGCCAGACATGTCAACAAATTGTTCTGGTTGTCACATGTTGCAAGTGCAAAATCAGAACAGCATCTTTTGGCAATGAGTCAGAAAAGACACAGTAACTGCAGAGTAGAGACTGATAATAGCAGAAGCAAACTTCATGCCAGTAAGGCTTTCTGCTTCTCAAGGATGGGTAGTTAGCACTTTAACTCAGCAGTGGGGAACGGTCTTTAAAGCAGTTGGACCCAAATTAGTACTCCCTCTGGCATAATGTAATACATGCAGAGCACTTAATTGCACACTTAAAATTAATAACATTGTTCCAAAGATGAAAAGAAAATCAGAAAGACATGAGCATGATTGAAAGTGGTAGGGAGAAGGACATGCCTTTGATTACTTGTGGTGCTTTGTGAAGTGGTTTGAATTACCTCTGATGGTATTGGAGTTGCTGCTTATAACAGTTTAAACCATGTTTCTCAAATTTGGCAACTTCAACTCCAATTGGGGCTGAGAAATTCTGGGACTTGAAGTCCACACATCTTCAAGTAGCCAAGGCTGAGAAACATCATCCTAAGTTCTCAGAAAGGATAAGTATTGATATTACATTCACCATGCTCCCATGTATGAGATTTTACTCAACTTCCACACAAGCAGTTGAAGGGAGGGAAATTGTTCTATTTTTTACACAGCATTTATCTCTGGTGGCATTGTCAGCTACACTGACCACCAGGAGGCACCATGCAACCAGGTTTGTAGAGCTCCCAAATTCATCCCCTGGCCATAAAGGGGGGGCTTGCAAAAATATGCCTCAAAACCAAGGGGATAGCTGCAGTGAGTAGCCATCATGATATTGGTGAAGTCCAGTTCCTTTCAGTCCTAGATGGCTTAACTAATAATAATAAAACAAGAGGAGGGTTGGCAGCTCTGAAGCAAAGAAGGCAAAAACGGTGTGTGTGTGTGTGTGTGTGTGTGTGTGTGTGTGTGTGTGTGTGTGTGTAGAAAGGATGCATTTGGGTACTGAAAGAAAAGGGAAGAAGCAGAAAGAGGATGTCTTTCATTCTAAGCACCATTGCCATGGGGACTAGGGAATTGAGTTGGTCCCTGGGAATAAAATGATTCTTCAACCTGTCATTGAACCTAAGATTGTCTTTTTTTGTGTGCAATACCTCTGAAAGTCATTGCTTAAGGGAGCTACATTGGAGTTAGGATTGCTCAGTTTTGTTTCATGCTCTCTTTTGGTCCAACAATCAGTGCTTTTTTAAAATTGGGGTTTTATTTATTTTAAAAGTTACAAAAACATTTCACTTTGAAGGGTGCATTGTCTGGGTCACATCAAATACACCAATCATCATAGTACAGTCCCACTTTTTTCCTTCCCCAAACTATCAATTATTTTTACTCATATATTCAAGCTAATATATCATGAATATCATTTCTAATATTATTCTTGTATATAATACAATTTCAATGAGTCATCAATACAAATTACACTACTAATACATTAATAATACATAACTAATATTTACTCATACTATATGGTATTATTTCTACTTTTATTCTATTCTTCTTATTCTATCACT
>JANHFR010000001.1:178311-189923 GCA_032468015.1 Mimophis mahfalensis | reverse complement strand
GTCTGGATGGGGAGAAACAGGCTTCGACTGAATCCCGCCAAGTCAGAGTGGCTGTTTGTATCGGCATCTTGGAGTGATCAGTTAGTTCCATCTTTATCTATAGGGGGTGAGGTGTTATCCCCTGTAGACAGGGCATGCAGCCTGGGGGTCCTCCTGGATGTCAGCCTCACATTGGAAGACCATGTGGGGGCTGTTGCCAGGGGGGCTTTTGCCCAGGTTCGCCTGGTGTGCCAGTTGCGCCCCTATCTGGACCGAGATGCCCTATGCACAGTTACTCATGAGCTGGTGACCTCCCGGCTTGACTACTACAACGCACTCTACATGGGACTGCCCTTGGGAACCACTCAGAGGCTTCAACTGGTGCAGAATGCAGCTGCGCGAGTTGTGATGGGAGCTTCCTGATTACTCCCATGTAATACCTCTGCTCCGCGACATGCATTGGCTTCCAGTTGTCCTCCAGGTGAGATTCAAGGTGCTGGTGATGACCTATAAAGCCCTGAATGGCTTGGGACCGGAATATCTAAGGGGATACCTGCTGCCAGCATCATCTTCCCACCGTCCGGTTCGCTCCCATAGGGAGGGTCTCCTCCGGGTCCTGCCGGTTACAGAATGCCAGCGGGCAACTCCTAGGGAGAGAGCATTCTCAGTCGGGGCGCCCGCCTTGTGGAACCAACTTCCAGTAGAGTTGCGGATGGTCCCAGACCTCCGCACTTTCCGTAAGGAATTGAAACCACATCTATTTACATTGGCCGGCCTGGACTGAGCGGGGGTGGGGGGTGTATTGTTTTTAAGCTTGCTGTTGTTAGGGCTGGATTGGTTTAATAATTTTTTAACTTTTGTATTGCCTGTGTTTTAAGTGCCCTGTACACCGCCCTGAGTCCCTCCGGGAGAAGGGCGATATATAAATTCTAATAAAATAAATAAATAAATAAAAATAAAATAAATGCAGGAATCGGCTGGCCTCACCCACCCCAGGGCATACACAGAGGCTCTGGGACGGCAAAAACCAGCCCTTTGAGGCTCTGGGTCTCAAAACGGGGCTATTTCTAGCCCCAAGGAGCCTGGGGTGGCATTTTCGCCCTCCCCAGCCTCCAGGTAAAGCCTTGGAGGCTGGGGGGGGGGCGAAAACTCAAACCTCCTGGCAGCTGCGAGAGCCCTGAACCGGGGCTTCTTCAGGCCTCCGGGAGGTTGCAGGGAGGTGTTTTCACCCTCCCCAGCCTCCAAGTTAAGGCCTTGGAGGCTGGGGAGAGCGAAAAGTCAGCCTCTCGGCAGGCGCAAAAAACCCCAAATGGGGTGTTTCGCGGCTGTGGGGGGTGGCATTTTCACTCTCCCCAGTATCCAGCTAAAGCCTTGGAAGCTGGGGAGAGTGAAAACACCCTGCCCACAGCCTCCCGGTAGCTGTGAAAAGCCCCGTGCCGGGAGGCTATGGGCAGGGCATTTTCGCTTTCCCCAACCTCCAAGGCTTTACTTGGACGCTGGGCCTTTTGTGGCTGGATTTTCTGGACTGGGTAGGCGTGGCTAGGTGGTCATGTGACTGGGGTGGGTAGGTGGTCAGCCCTATCACATGATCACTTAGCCACACCTACCCAGTACATGACCACCTAACCATACCCACCCAGTCATATGACCACCTAGCCACACCCACAGAACCGGTTATTAACAAATTTGAAACCCACCCTTGATACATTGAGCAGATATGTGTTCTGACCTAGGCTTCCCAAAAGCACAAAGCCAACTCCTTATCCTGATAAAACCACTTTTATTTAGTTTTGAGTGAATTTCTCTCCAGCAAAGTCCCAGCCAACAGTCTTTCAAGAGATTTCACAACTGCAGGTCTTTATCAGGCTTGGAGAGCTGCCAGGCCAATATCTTCTAAACCCCACTCTGTAGCAGACAATACTTGACAAGAAGTCAGGAACAGATCTTCACCCAAATGAATTGAACTGTCTCCTGCAAACTCCACTCCCCTTTCGCTCCTCTTCATTCCCTATGGGAGGGGCCATTCACGGTCTACCTGTAGTTCCTTAGCTGTTCCCTTCTCCTGGCAGCTCTGCACATGCACACACTGGGAACACGCTCCAGCTGTTCTTCTGCCCCATTGATGTCCAACTCTAAAGGCAGCTGATAACTGGCCCCATCTCTGCCTCTGATGCACAGCACTCATCAGAGCCTTCCCCAGACTCCAGGTATCTCCCCAACATCCTCACTGTCCGAATCTGCTGCCAGCTCTGCTGGTTGCTGGCAGGCCGCAACAATAAGAAAGACCCAGACTTTATCCCACAATGCCTTTTGAGTACCTGCTGAGGATTTGTTGATTATTCCCTCTCCTAGTCTCACAGGGATCTCCCCATTTGTGGGTGAAAATGACAAGACCACACTCATGAACATCCGGAACTACAACGTGGCTTTTGAGGAGAACATGTTCACAGGACTGACCAGAGAGGCCAAAGGCTTTGTTATCAAAGTCCTGGTTAATGATCGCCTGTAAGTAACAGTTGCTGCAGGGGACCTGGTGGTGTGTGTGTGTGTGTGTGTGTGTGTGTGTGTGTGTGTGTGTAAGTTGTAGGTTTCATCACTTCCCCATAGTGATACAGATGGGTTGAAAGCAAATTTCTCCCAAAGCTTTGAATAGGGTGAAAACAAAATCTGGATGTACATTACAAACAATTCAGAGTTAAGATCCTGAAGAAAAAAAGTGTATCGATAACTGATCAGTTTCACTGCAATTTGCTTGGTCACCCATAACAGAAAATATATATATATTTCAGTACTTAATGTACAGATAGTCCTCGACTTACGACCTCAATTGAGTCCCAAAATTTATGTTGCTAAGTGAGATATTTGTTAAGTGACTTTTGCCCCATTTTATGACATTTCTTGCCATAGTTGTTAAGTGAATAATTGCAGTTAAGTTTGTAACTGAGTAGTTAAATGAATCTGGCATCCCCATTAACTTTGCTTGCCAGAAGGTTGTAAAAGGGGATCATGTGACCCCAGGACACAGCAACCTTCATAAATATGAACTAGTCGCCAAACATCCCAATTTTGATCACGTGACCCTGGGGATGCCGCATTATTGTTTTAGTGTTTTACAGTGTATTTTAATTGTATGTAAGACATCTAGAGCTGCCTCTGGTGAGATGAGCACCGTACAAGTTTGGAAGGAAGGGAGGGAGGGAAGGAAGTCAGTCTCACCTCAGATGCATAATTTTTCCAAGCATTTTACAGACTTTTCCTTAATATTTAGCAAACAATGTCACAACATTTAGAATAATGCCAACCAGGGTTATAACATATGCAATTAAATAAAGTCACATTCCAGTGAGAACTAAAGCAATTTCTTGCCCGCCCCTGGAAAGTTGTACAAGGAAACATTTGTAAAACAAAGCAGATATTCAGCTGGGGGTGATCAAATTGGGAGGAAAATGATCTTATTTTCTGGAATGGATCCAACTCTAACTACCGCTGGGTACTTTTGAATGCCACTTAATCTGCACATTAATCCTTCTTACCTTTTCCAAAAAGGAGGCCTAATGCAGAGCAGACCCTGGAACATCCCTGGTTCAAGGTGAGTTCTGCTACAATAATCTACCACTTAGGAAAGAACTGGGGGGGCCCATTTGGGATTTTGAAGATTCTCTCTCTCTGTCTCTCAGAAACCCAGCAGGCTTGGGCTTCTCCCATAAATCCTGAAAACACAACCCACTGTGTCCATTTGCTTCATTCTTTACCACCCATTTTCCCTTCCAGACACTGGCCAAGGGCAAGAGTATCAGCATGGATCATCTCAAACTGTTTATATCTCGCAGGAAGTGGCAGGTAAATAGCAATGTCGGGGCACTTCTTCAGTGGTTTGATGGGAGCCTGCCATTTTTCTCAATCAAAAATAATGAAAATGAGACAGAGGAATGAATGAGACAGAGAGGTTCAACCAGGCATGATCGCAGCAATGCTTTGTAATCTTTGTGTTTATTTACAAATTTATTAGTAACATATAGCATTGCAGAGACAAGCCAATTTTCTTCTCCCCAACACAATTTCTCACTCATACCCAATTGATATTGTAGGAATAAACAAAACAGTATTCTGAATTATATATACCAATATAGCAAAACAAAATTCTGAATTATATTTTATTTATCTTTAAAATACATAGTGGCAGCATTCAGAGTGATATAAATTTGATATAAAAGACTATAAAAAAATTAGAAAAGTCAGTGGGTAGCCATTAACTAGCAAAGATCAAAATACAGAACTGCACTGTTAGCTGGTCAATGATCTTTAGTTGCAAAATCTAATTTCTGATGACCAGGAATGCTGATAAGTTATGCTGTTTTTACTATTTGTTTTGTGTTGAACTTCTCATATGTTTTTCATGGACATCTTTAGAAAATATTAATGCAGAAAAAGTACATATGTGGTTTTACATGTTTGTAAAAGACATGTTTACTTTTCTTAAGGCTTGTGTTCTTTTAAGGGTAGCTTATTCTATTTAAATGAGTCTTGAGAAAGTATTTTAACCTAGCAAATATTTTACCTGCTTAGCCTGTACAAAGCAGGATGGGGGAATACTGTTACTGGATAGGCACAGAAACCAAACCTCTAAAGTGGAAGAAATGGGAGATGTTTTTGCCTGAGTTCCAGCTCATTCTTCCTGTCCTTCCTATACTTTATTTACACAGCGCTCCCAGATTAGCTACAAGTGTAACATGGTGCCACGACCTATCCCTGAGCTTCTAGAGGACACATCCACACACTTATCTATTGCCGTGCCACGTCTCCTAAAGGAAACATCAGTCCTGTCCTCTTCTTCGGATTCTGATGACCCTGAAGAGCTGCCCTATATTCCCATGCCCCACCAGCCTGAATTTTTCGGTTCCCGCATATCCCTGACTGAGATTCCCACAGAGGAGGAGTCTCTGGGTCCAGATGGGGCTCTGACGGAGGAGGATACATCCATGGATTGGCAGGATGAAGAGCAGAGAGGAACCAAGAGAAAGGAAGATATAGAGTCATCCGTGAGGATGCACAAGAGCAAGTTGCCCCAAAAACATTCCACAGAGGCTGAAGCACTGGGCTCTTTCGAAGAGGAGACTAGTGATATCCAAAAAAGTCCAAAGAAAGGGAGAGCACTGAAGAAAGGCTCCAGCCTGGAGAGTCCAGACGCTTCTGACAAAGCCTCACAAAAGGGGGGTTTGCGCCGAGGCAGTTCTGCAGACAGTGCCCTTTTGCTCAACCTTCCCTCAGATGAAGCTGAGTCCCCCTCCCGTCCAGTCTTGACCAAAGCATCCTCCATGGAGCTGCCCCATCGCAGCCCCAGCCCTGGCACATTGTATCATAGGAAAGGTGGCCTCCCTGAGGAAGAATATGCTCAGCGCCTGGAGATCATGCGCCAGCGCTTACTGCGAGGTAGTCCTGTGGATGGCAAACTGAGCGGCTTGCGGGGGCCCCTGTTGGAGACCCTTGGCCTTGAGAAGAAGGTCCTGAGGCCTTCCCGGTTAGAAAAACAGCTGTCGCCAGGCCATAAGATGGTGCGTGCAGCTTCTAGTGAGACAGCCCCACAGCATTTGCCCCCAGAGGGGCGTCTCCTCCAAAAAAGTAGCTCCTTCAGCCAGGGTGATGGTGAGCCTGTCATCCTGCACCGGCGCTCTGGGGCGCCATTGGAAATCCCCTTGGCACAGGCAGAGACTCAGAAATTAAAAGAGACCCCATCCCTCTCAGCACTTAATGAGTCCCAGCCTCACACACCACATGAAGCTCTCCCCAAAATACCCAGCCTTGAGATGGAGGTAGGAACTAAGTCCCTCATTAGGTCTAGCCTCAGGAGACCTATCCCCAGACAATCTGAGGAGAAACCATCAGCCAGATATTCCAAACCTGATACTCCAACGGTTGGGAAAGCCGTGAGCTCCAAATGGGAATCAATACCATCCAGGCAAATCACACCCATTCCCAGCAGCTCTGCTCCAAAACGTTCTGCTTATGCTGATGTCATGAAGTCCTTGGCTGGTGAATCTTCCCAAAGCCCTCAGAGGGAAACCTCTGAACCTTCCACTGCTGCTCCTGATGGCATGCCTCAGCAGTCGCCCACAGAAGTGTCACCCTCTGCTGTGGTCTCCAGCAAAGAGAAAGAACTGCCCTCCTCATCTGAGCATATTGCGGACATTGACTCTGAAGAAGTCTTTGAAACCAAATTCAAGAGAGGCAGGGAAGGCTCCTTCAGCAGAGGCTACAAGCTAATCTCCAGATCTGAGGAGCGGCACCTGGCCAAGCCCCTGGTGCAGGAAGAAGGCATTTATCGACCAGGACCAGTGGGGGCTCCGCTAGAATTTTCCAAGTCTACGGCCCCCAAGCAGCTAGGAGCACGCTCTCGTTCAGTACAGAACCTTCATGAAGTGGAGAAGGAAGAAGGCTTCATTCGCAGAATGTCGATGCGCCTGCGTCGCACTCCCCCTGCTGAAAGAAAGAAGGTCAAGGAGAAGGACACAGGGGGTATGGGCCAGGGGCACAGACCTTCTTGGGGCTTGGCTTCCAAGGACAAAAAGGACACAGAGGGCCAGCAAATCGAGCCTGGCTCCAGTGAATCCCCTGTCATGGCCATACGCCGGAAGATTGGAAGTAAAGTAGACCGCCTCTCCACACATCTACGTAGCCACTCACAACAACAGGCTGACGACGACCAGCCTGTTGCTACTGGTGACCGTGTCCGGCAGCTTGAAAAGAGAACTCCTTTTCTCTGTCAGATACGCCGTGCAACCTCTGAGGGTGAAAACCTGCGCCAGGTGGGCATCCCACAGAACCAGCTGGCAGCCCAGTCTGCTAAGGTTCCTTCCACAGAATCGTTCCAGTATGAGTCATCTACAGGCAATGGTGAGCTACAAGTCATTACCTGGGATGGGAAGGTCAAAAGGAAGGATTGCAAATTGAACTTACGGGCAGGCAGACCTATATCTAAGGACTCTTGATGCTGCATTCTGCATGTTGTAAGATGCATTTGATAAGATTCACATCCTTCACCATATTCAAATAATCTTTATTCCTGAAGGCCTATCAGGGAAGAACAAAGTAAGCAACATGCTAATTTTGCAAATACAAGCACTTTTTGTGACCACATTCAAATATTTCCTGGCCATATATATCCTTGCACACTGAAATGATGTAGTCTAGCAGCCAACATTGTAGTTTAGTACAAAATACCTTAAACACATTGCTGAATTAACTATTTTGTGCATTCACATAATAGGCTAAACCATAAATTCTCATGGTTGATGGTTTACAAAAAGACTAGCCATGGTTAACACTAACACATTCAGCATTCTATGCAGGTGCAGTGTGATAAGCCTTCATCTGACCTGTATAGATGTTTTGCTTTATTTTGTTTTGCCATCTAGAGTTTGATAGACCAACATGAATCCTCCATGAGTTTTGCACTCTTCCAACCAGCACAAAATATAATCAAAGATTATTCAGTTCCAAAAAGTTTGGGAGGGCACAATTCATAATAAAAAAAATATAAGAAAATATTCCCCAGGCTTTATATTATTTTGGGAGTGATGGCCACAATATGCAATTAAGTAAAACCCCAGGAGAGACTCTGATACCCCAAGGAGAATTATAAGAAGCATCTCTTGTGTTATGAATTTAGGGAAACCAGATCTCTCTGAGCTGAAGGGTAAGAGTGAAGAGCTGGGTGTACAAAAGAATACAGTATGGCTATGGGGAAGTAGAGCACATGTAGCAAGTGTGAGTAAGCCAATGTTTTGCATATTCATCAGAAGAAAATCCAGGTTAATTCTGTTGTTCTGATCAAGAAAGAGCCAGCCCATGTTTGTTGCCCCTACAGTTTCCAATGATGGCCAACGCCGCAGCTCTCGTTGGGAACGCTGGAGTTTATCCCGTGCCAAGAGGGACAAGGTGGCCTCTCAGCCCAACCTTCCTGCCAGCCTGAGAGGGGAAGGTGTTGTTATTGTCAGTCAACCTTACATGCTCAGTGAATCGGGTATGTTTATGTTCTTTAGTGCCAGGGCGGGCATGCTCCTGATCTGCTCACTCCTATTTTGCTGTGTTAAGAAGTTTTCATAGTTGCAGGAAGCTCCACAATACTGAAGACTCCAGCTTGAGGTTTTGGGCCTTTTTTTTTTTTTTCCTTACCTGAAGTTGTACAGCAGGAGTGGTCTTTTTGTTTGTTTGCTTGAAACTGGGACCTGTACTTTATTACATTATAACATTATTTTCACCAGGGGAGGCACGGGGTTGGGATATTAAGATGTCACATAAGGGGATGGAGCCATTTTTGTTTTGCTTTTCTTCCTCCCAGCTTTAAGGGTTTTTAAAAATTGTTTATGTTCTGTATTGTCTTTTTTCTAGCTATTTTAGGTGCACTAAGTTCACCCCAACAGAGTTTCCCACTTCAGTTTTCCACATCAGAAATTGGCAGAAAGCTGCATTAGCAATTTTGTATGATTTGCCACTTAAGTTTTATGGCTGAATTCCAGGAAGGGATTCAGGATTGTAAAATTACCTGCCTTCACTAGAGGGAATTATTCCTATCCCAGTAAGAAGAATCAGATTCCTGCCAAGCCAAGGTGGTATTTCACAGCCTTTTTCCAATGAATACCTTTTATCTGTTTTCCTACCAGATTTCCCTCCTGTCTTCCACATAAAATTAAAGGACCAGGTATTGTTGGAGGGAGAGGCAGTGCAACTTTGCTGCCTCCCTGCCGCCAGCCCTGCCCCTTGTATTCTGTGGATGAAAGGTAAGTTCTGCACCACAAGGGGTGGCATGTATTGTCAACTCTGAAGTTAGCCTGACTGAGGCCATCTTGGAGGCTTCAGTGTTGCCACAGTGGTGCTGAGGGATAGGGAGGAGGGAATAGAGGTAGCTGGGGAAACAAAATAGTTTCCCCTGGGAACCAAGGTTATTCCCACAGGTGGCTGAAGAGAGGAGGAGGGAAGTTGCCAAGAAACTGGACAGCACCTTAATTGGACCATGTGACTAATTGTTTGGGAAAGGGGGAAAACTTTTCATTAGGTGAAAACCATGGGAACCTTTATAGTCTGTGCCAATATGATATGTCCAATAAACCAGGGGTGGGTTTCTACCGGTTCAGCCCAGTTTGGGCAAACCATTTGTTAAGGTCGGCTCAGTTCTAGCAAACCAGTTTGGTTGGTGTTTAAAGAAAAAAAATGAGGGCGGCCCTCCCACCCATGGGCTAGAACTACCTTTATTCACTCTGTTTTCAGCATAGCTGTTCAGCCAAGCAGCACGCCTCAGCTGTTTTTCCACCTAGGGGCTTCTGCAGGAAGCTTGTTTACCAACAATGAGTGCATGCACCTATATGTGGTTAAAAATGTGTGTGTATATGGGATTAAAAGCAAAAGCAAGTAAAGAAATACATTTTAAAAAACTCCACTCTATAAAGCCACAAGTCTTCTAAATCTGTAGGGTGGACACAAGAAACAACTCAATCAACCAGTCTTCTGAGTTCACATGATACAAACTAGCTAATTTAACACCAGTAACTTGGGATTGCTTTAGGTTATTTGAGGACTGATCCTGATCTAGAAATGACCGTGTTAAGCATGTCCTGTAAACCCACTTCTGTAGTCACTCAGTGTTAGACCAAGTCCACCTGGGAAACTCAGAACCAGAAGTAGAAGGGCATGGGGAGGGATATGTTTCACCTTTGTATGTTTGAATACATTGTTATCAGATGTGGGAAACTAGCAATGGAGCATAAATTTGAAAATCTGAGGAAGAGCAGGCTGAATTATCAAAGTCTCTAGATTGGTTGAACCGACTATTTTTCTGGCTTCCACAGATAAACGTGCCCTGGTCTCAGAGGGAGTTCTTAATATTGTGGCATGTAAAGATGGCCGTCAGCTACTTACCATTTCCAAAGTCTCCAAGAAGGATGCAGGCTTGTATGAATGTAATGCTACAAATGCCTTAGGCACTGCAACTAGTTCCTGCACCATTGCTGTGGCACGTAAGAATAATCAAAGGTTTTCTAAAAATTCCCTCCCCCTCAAATCAATATTGACATCTCTGCCGTATATACAGTTGCTGTTTCGTGTCGCTCAGTTCATTCTCTTTTTTAAAATCCATTTGGGACAGGTCTTCCTGGGAGACCAGGTACTCCAGAAATTCCTCAAAAGTACAGGAATGAAGTCCTGGTGCTGTGGAGGCCAGCAGACACTCAGGCGCCCTGCACATACACACTGGAATGCAAGATAGATGGTATGCACCTATTGAATGTGACAAAGTGTATCCACTGCAGACATTCTCAAGAGCAAATGTTCTCTCTTCAACAGCTACCTGAAGAATTCTTGCATTTTTATTTAAATAACTCTTGCTTGTCCCCTCCTATCTACTCTGATTTTTCTCTTCTTTTCCAAACTACTGGTAATACATCACAAAGAAGAGAGGATGGGTTTCCCTTCTCTAGCTCTTTGCATTCAGTAAAACCCATCTGTTGTGCAACCCTTTCATGGCTGAAATTTGCACCCTTTTGGGGAAGGGGTATGAGAAGCCACAGCAAAAAGAGCAGTGATGCAAAATGGTCATATATTGGAAGGGTTGGGTTAGGTTTAAATCAAAGTATTAGTTAACTGCCTGTTACATTGCAGCTTTCCTGCTTCAGAATGGGAGAAAACCATACTGTCTATCTTTAGCAACTGTGCTTCTGAAATTTGGTGACAGAAAAAACTCTGGGATTGTGGATTATCATCTCTGATTCAGTGGACTAAATCCAAGTATGAAGACCAGATTTTGACCAGTGGCCAAAACCAAAATCCCTCTAAATGGAATACTGTAGGTTTCTAAGAGTAGAAACTTTTTCCTATTTGGCACAGCCTTTTCACTTTCATTGACCACCGATATATGTACCAGGCTCATATTCACATTAGATTTACAAAGGAAATTATATGAGATTGAAAATGATTGAGATCCTTAAGGTGGCATGGAACACGACAGTCAAGACCAGGGGTGTCAAACTGTTTTTCTTCGAGGGCTGGATCAGCATTGTAGTTCTCTGCGGGCTGACCGGTGGGGGGAAGATGGGATGGACACCTCCTGCAGCACCCTGCTGACCAAAAAGTGGCACAGGAGGGAGCTATGTGGCCTGGTCCTTTGCTGGTTCCAAGCTGGCCCCATGGGCCAGATTTAAGCCTTGCGTTTGACACCCCTGGTCAAGAGCATTCATGGGATCTACTTTTTTTTAAAAAAAATATAACTCCCTTTTCTCTCTCCCTCAGGAGAACGTGATTGGAAAACAATTAGTTCAGGCATTGCTGACTGCTACTTCAATGCAAAAGTTCTTCCTGTTGGCAACACCATCAAGTTCCGTGTTGCCTGTGCCAACAAGGCTGGACAAGGCCCGTACAGCAACCCTTCAGGGAAAGTATTCATTGAGAGTGCAGGTGAGAAGGAGGAAAGCCTCGTGTTAAATGATGTTAGGTTATACTATTTCTTCAGTGAAATAAAATGCCCAGAACCATTTACAAGTAGACATAATAAAACCCTATGTCTACTTGTAAATGGTAAGGATAAGTAAGGATAAAGTCCTTATCCTCCAATTTACAGTCAAAAAGATAACATTTATCAAAAAGGA
>JANHFR010000001.1:85136-96461 GCA_032468015.1 Mimophis mahfalensis | reverse complement strand
CATCAGCGTACTGATGATACCGCACCCCGAAACCACGGATGATCTCACCCAGCGGCTTCACATAAATGTTGAACACAAGAGGCGAGAGGACCGACCCCTGGGGCACCCCACAAGTGAGGGGCCTAGGGGACGACCTCTGCTCCCCTGCCAACACAAACTGTGAGTGGCCTGAGAGATAGGAGGAGAACCACTGTAACACAGTGCCTCCCACTCCCAATCCCTCAAGTCGCCGCAGCAAGATACCATGGTTGATGGTATCAAAAGCCACCAGAGATCATCTACCAGCGCAACCAATGCCGTTTCTGTGCTGTACCCGGGCCTGAAACCAGACTGCTATAGATCCAGATAATCCAAGTCGTCCAGGGCCACAGCAAGCTGCTGCGCTACCACACTCTCAACAACCTTCGCCAAAAAGTGAAGGTTGGAGACAAGACAGAAGTTGTTCAACAAAGCCGGGTCCAGAGCAGGCTTCTTGAGGAGGGGCCTCACCACCGCCTCCTTCAAGGCAGCGGGAAAGACACCCTCCCCCAGAGAAGCGTTAACAACTGCTGGGAGCCAGCTTCGTGTAACCTCCCAGGAGGCATACACCAACCAGGAGGGACACGGGTCCAGTAAACGTGGTGGAGGACAGCCTAGCCATGATCCTGTCCAACCCATCGGGAGTCACAGGATTGAACCGCTCCCAACCAAGACGGCAAGTACGAACTGTCTCCTCCTCACTGGACCCCGCCTAGCTGGAGTCCAGTCCAGCCCGAATCTGAACGATTTTGTCTTGAAGATAACCACTAAATTCCTCAGCACAACCCTGCAAGGGATCTTCCCTCGCCCCCTGATGGAGGAGGGAGCAGGTCACCCTAAACAGGGTGGCTGGGCAGTTATCTGAGGATGCAGTGAGGGTGGAGAAATGAGTATGCTTCGCTGCCTCCATCGCCACGAGGTAAGCCCTAATATGGGTTCTTAGCCGTGTCTGGTCAGATTCAGAACGGGATGACCTACAGCGACCCTCTAGGCCTCTCTTCTGTCGCTTCATCTCCCGGAGCCCCTCAGTGAACCAAGGGGTAGTCTGGGATCTGAAGCAAGTGAGAGGCCGCAATGGCACGATGCGGTCAAGTGCCCCGGCGGTAGCCCTTTCCCAAGCCGCCACCAGGGCATCGACCGAACCGTGGGCAAGGGAAGCAGGTAAGAACCCAAGCTCCATCTGGAACCTCTCCAGTTCCATCAGGCTCCTGGGCTGGAACCACCTGACTGGTCCCGACTCCCAATGATGGGGGGGCAGCATGTTGGAAGTCCAGGCACAGGAGGGAATGATTGGTCCATGACAGAAGTGAGATGGTAACAACATCCCTACCCAGATCATTACACCACTGTCCGGAGATAAAAACCAGGTCAAGGGTGTGACCCCCGATATGGGTGGGGGATGAAACCAACTGGGTCAGGTCCATGGCCATCATGGAGGCCATGAACTCCCGGGCCACCTCAGATGACTCTCCCAGGGAAGGCAGGTTGAAGTCCCCAGGACAATAAGCCTGGGGAACTCAACCACCAACCCTGAGAGGACATTGAGGAGCTTGGGCAGGGCTGAAGCCACACCACTGGGATACAGGTATGTGACAAACAAGCCCAACTGATCCTCATGTCCCCACCACATAAAGAGGGATTCACACCTGTCTACCTGCCAGACAGTGGCCTCCCATGCACCAAGGACCTCCTTGATGACAACCGCCACCCCTCCTCCCCTGCCCTGAGCCCGAAGCTGGTGCAGTACCCAGAAACCTGGAGGGCAAATCTCTGAGAGGGGCACCCCCCCACTCCAGACCCAACCAGGTTTCCGTGATACATGCCAGGTCTGCGTGCTCCTCCTCTATCAGATCTTTAATGAGGGGAGCCTTATTAACCACAGACCTGACATTACAATACACCAGCCTAAGGCCAGGGCCCTGCAAACTTGAGCCCCCAGGGGAGCGGGAAGAATTAGCGGGGTCAGAGCGCGCCACCACCTGAAGACATTGGGGGGGCGCTCCCAGAACTTGATATGGCTCCCCATTCACATCACTCTTGTTGCAGAGTTTTTCCAACTTGTCAACTTTAAGATTCCTAAGTCAGCATGCTAGTTGAGAAATTCTTGAGAGCGGAACATGCTGGTACTGTGAGAAAAGCCAGGTGAGGGATTGCAATCAGCTGTTTGGGATGCTACTCTTTCCCCTCTTCAGGACTCCGCTAAGCAGCAGCTGTTTCCTGCCCCACAGGGCTGACACCGAAGGGCAAATTAAAGGCAACCCGCCACTCAATGCCCTGCAGCCTCTTCATTGCCATGGAGCTTCTCTCGCCCCATCAGCCTGCAGGGCATGGGGGATGGTGTCCTGGAAGCTGTGCCTGTCAAGGGGAAATTGTCCCACTCGTCTTTATCCCAGTTTCCTTGTCTCCAAATGAATGCAAGTCCATGATTGAATAACCAGGAACTGTTTTTATTTGAGAAATCCAAGTAATGGGGGCGGGGAGAGAACGAGTGGGCAACGAATGGGGAGAAGGGGTGACTATCCCGTCTGGGATCCAAGTCAGTTCTGAGGAGTGGACCTGCCCGGTCTGCCTTCTTTCCATGTGGTCGATCATGTGCCCCTGAATCTGGAAACTTCGGGGTATCACGACCCTCTGGATCCGTCCGCCAGAGAATGGGCATGTGCTCTGCACCCAACCCTTACTCAGTTGTCTGGGTTCGAATCCCAGGGCGAGCTATGGGGCCAGCGGATAGGGGGGTAGTCTCGCCACCGGTGGAAAGGGGGAAGATGGTTGGTTGAGGGAGGTATGGGTTCGAACTAGGGGACCTGAAATGTGGAAATGAAACGATTTCACAACTGCGATTGGACGTATAGGAGCGTAAGGGAGGGGGATAGTGTCCAGGCCAATTGGCCCAAGAGGGAGAATGATCCGAGGAGCCATATGTACAGGCAAGATAACTGGTTCAGGCTCGGGTTGCAGCGGATGCATCTCCCTCTGGATGATCAGGTGTTGGTGTAAGTGTTGGGACAGAGGTGCTCTCATCCTCCAAAGCTGTCGGCCCGACGTAGACGAAGGCATGACAAAAATGCCTAACATCTGATGAGAAATGGTTTCCCGTCATACAAAGGGTTAAATGAAAGTACCTTCCCCTATCCCATAATCCTACCTGTATCCAGTCCTGCTGCACTCTAGATTCTAGGTCACAAATTCTTATGTCATATACTTCCTTAACCTTCGTGTCAGGCAGTCTCTGAGGCAAAGAAGAGGGGCATTCTGAAAATAAAAGCAGGATTCTTTGCCTCTGCCAGCACAAAGTTTGAGGAAACAGTGAATAGTCCAGCACAACCTGTCAGCAGAAAATCTCAGCCTTTTGAAAAGAAAAGGGATAAAAATCATATTGCCAGGAACTTGTATAGATTAAGACTATTTTCTGAAGCTCCCAAGTATCTCACCCAATAGTTGCTGAAACTCTTATCACACCAAGACATGAAAAATGCTTTTGGTTGCTGTGCTGCATACTAAAATGCCACTGGCTTCAATGAGATTTCAGTGTTCTTATCCTGTGCTGAGCTACAGCCTTTATCATTTGGACTTTTTCCCTTCATGTATTTCATGACATTTCTAGGCTATCAGTTTTTAGCATGTGAATATGTTGGACATTTATTCAGAGGCCAGACACCTTTCAGGACTTCATTTCAGTTGCAGAGCAACTGCATTTTCTAAACACTAAAACTGACCTTGGTTATCATGGTTATTCAGCAGGGATGAGTAATAAAACCAGCCACTCAACCAGCTTTTGGCCTTCGCAACATCCTGTGGCAGTGAGTCCCATTAATGAATGGAGCAATGTATGGTGATGTGAATTTTTTTTCAGGTTCTTCTGAACATATTGCCAATCATTTCTGCAGGATAGACTGTATTTATACTATTATAAGAGAGGGAATAACATCTCTCTGTGTTTATTTTCTCCATTCCATTTGGGTACTTTTAAAAAGAAAACTTGGTATAATCCCCTCTTTATTTGAATCCTTTCAAAATTAAAATACCATAATGTGACAAAACCACTCACATTCACCGAACCTTGACTTTTTTTGAAGAGTCTGGGATACTGGGCAAGATATTGCCATGTTATCTTGGACTTGTTCTGTATTTTTAAGTGGTTGGGTTTCTCTCTTGTTTCACTTTTATCACATGGAAGAAGCCCAACTTCTTCAAAGATTAGGTGGGAACCTGGGAACATAACTGGCTACAGTGGTCCCTCTACTTATGAATTTAATCCATTCCGAATGTGCATTTGTAGGTCGAAAAATTTGTAAGTCAAAAAGCGGTTTCCCATAGGAATGCGTTGGAAATGGATTAATTCATTCCAGAGCCTAGGAAAAAGATCCAGACACCCAGTTTTTTGTGGAAACCTCTTCTAGTGCACTTTAAAGGCATGCAAACTGCACAGCAACATTACTTTTCAACAATAAACATTTACAACAGCACTTTATCTTTTTTTTTTTACCTGATGCAGGTCACTGCAGGTCACTTTAAAGGCAGGCAGGCAGGCACACTCAGCATGCCTCAGCCTCAGCCAACATTTCTTTACACCACACAACTCAGCTTGGGAACACGTTTGGCTTGGGTCCGGGATATTTACAGGAACACCTGCTGCCGGTAACATTGTCCCACCACCCGGTCCGCAAATATTTGGTCAAAAGATATACCCGATCCCCTATCTTTAACATCGGGGGGTCACTACAATGCTTGTCAACTGTTCTTTTGCGATTTTCAGCTGATTGTTTCAATGCTTCGGATATGTTCTTCCATACTGTCAGTAGTTCCACAGCCCATGTCTGTGGTTCCCGGGACTCAGTAGGTGCTGCCGGGAGTTCTGGTATGGGAACGAATTCATGACCCAAAACTACCTTGAATGGAGACATTCCCGTGTGGAGCATTGTTGTAGGCAGCTTCAGAAAAAGGTAGAAAATCGACTGAGTCTGTTTGTTGGAAAGACACATAGGTTCGAAGATAGCATCCAATGAAAGCATTAGCCCGTTCAGCTGCCCCATTTGTTTCAGGATGATAAGCTATACTGAGTGCTTGTGACGACCCTATCTCTTTTATAAATGTTCTCCAGAATTTGGCTGTGAATTGAACTCCTCTGTCTGACATAATGCATCAGGGTACTCCATGTAGACGGTAAATGTGTTTGATGAAAAGTCCTGCTAGCCGTTGTGCCGTTGGGAGACCCTTACATGGCACGAAATGAGCCTGTTTTGAGAATAAATCTACTACCGTCCAGATTACGGTGCAATTCCGGCTATTTGGAAGTTCAACCACAAAATCCATGCCTATGGTCTCCCAAGGTCTGGACGGGATGGGTAACGGGTGCAGTAATCCCGGTGGTTTCCCTACCATAGGTTTTGCTCAAGCACATTCAGGGCATGCTCTGATGTACTGTTCAACATCTTTTCTCAGGCTTGGCCACCAGAACTGACATTTCAGGAGGTGTAGTGTTTTTACAAATCCAAAATGTCCTGCGGTCTTTGTATCATGACAGCGTTTTAGTACTTTAGACCTCAATGATTTAGGTACATAGATGTTAATTCCCTTCTTAAAGATTCCCCCATCCTGAGATAAGTCTTGATTATTCTTTTTCCACCATTCGTCCTCTGAGTATGCCTGTTGAAATTCTTGAAGGAGGTCATCTCCTTTTGCTGGTTGGTCTTGACACGCTTTGACTTGGTCAGGTGATATGAGAGCTTGTACTATTCGTTCTGTCGAGGGTTTATATTGGGGTTTCCGTGAAAGAGCATCGGCTAGAAAATTCTGTCCTCCTGGGATGTACTTCAGCTGGAACCGGAACTGTTGGAAGTAGTGTGCCCACCGTACTTGTTTCGGGGACAAGGTTCTAGGGCTTTGTAATGCCTGTAGATTCTTGTGATCCATCCACACCACAAATGGAGTGAGAGACCCTTCAAGTAGGTGTCTCCACGTGGTTAGTGCCCATTTGACTGCATACGCCTCCTTCTCCCAGATGGGCCATCGTTGTTCAGTCGTTGACAATTTCTTTGATGTGTATGCGCAGGGCTGTAGATTATTGTCCTCATCTCGTTGTAGTAAGACTGCTGCTACGGCTACATTACTAGCATCAGCCTATACAACATAGGGTCGGTCAGAATCTGGATGTTTTAAAGTCGGTTTGGTTGCGAAAAGTCTCTTTAATTCCTCAAATGCTTTTTGGCAGTTCATAGTCCATGCTAGTGGTTGTGAAGCTTTGGGGACCTTCGTCAAGTGTTTGGTTTTCAAAAGTTCTGTCAACAGTAATGCTATTTGTCCTGTTGACAGACAGATTGGGCCGAATTATTACCCTTCATGGAGGTAGCATACAATAACAAAGTCCACAGGAGTACGGGATGCACCCCATTCTGGGTGGTGACTGGGGTATATTTACCAGAATTACCAGCACTGATTTCAACTTATGTTCTGCCCAAGGAATGGGCAGAGCATATACCCCAAGTGTGGGAGGCAGTCTGTAAAGCATTATTATGGGCTGCACACTCTTACAAAATTCAGGTGGACAAAAGAAGAGCACTTCAAAAATCATTCGTAGTGAGGGATCATGTATATCTATCTAGAAAATATTTGAAATTAAAAATCCCCAGTAAAAAACTCGGGCCTACATTCCTTGGACCTTTCCCCATAGTCCAAGTAATTAACCTGGTGGCTTTACAGCTAAAACTGCCACCCGTTTTAGGCAAGATACATCCATTTTTCTACAGCAGTCTTCTCAGACCCGCAATGGAGGTGATGGACCACTCCTGACCTAACCCTCCTGGACCCCTGAACAACAGAGAATATGAGGTGGAAGACATCCTTGATTCATGGATCCAGGACAAGACCCTCCAGTACCTAGTTTGTTGGAAGGGTTACCCACTTAGCGAAGCTTCATGGGTAGTGGAAGGCGATATGCACACCCCTAAGTTAGTGGTTCCATTGCAAGAATCCAACCAAACCGGGGGGCCCATAGGTGTAGTGGCATAAAACTATACCTAATAATCTGTTATGTCTTGGTTCTTGTGTAGAAGGGCCTTTGGTGAGTGGGGCAGAATGTCGAGGCTAAGCCTGGCTTGCCACCAGAGAGGCCGGTTACCTGTGACCCTAGTGTTGTTTTCCTCCAGCTGCGTGGTTACTCCTGCAAGTGCCTGCAGGATTGGGCAACAGCCTTCTTCCCACCAGAGTTACGCTAGAGGAGGTTCCTGCATTCTGTCAGCAGCTGTGTGATTATGCCTGCAAGGGCCAGCAGGATTGGGCAACAGCTTTGTCCTACTCTGGAGGTGGCTCCTACAGTGGCTTGGCTTGACTGCTTGGAGCAGGGTGGGGGAGGGTGTGGCTGGAAGCATCAGGAAGGTGGCTGGAAGCATTGGGAAGGTGCAGGGAAGGAGGGTGATAGTTCTAGAAGGTGTGTCTATAAGGAGCCAGATGGGCCTGCACATTCCAGAACACTCTTGGTGTTTTCTTTGTGGGTGGGGCTGCCAGGGGTGTGTGGCTTCACACTTAAGAACAGTGTTGGAAGGCAGTTGCTCCCAACACTGTCTTTAGGAGGTTTACCCTTTTCAGAGAAGTTCTGTGCTGTTCTGTGCTGTGAAGAATAATAATAAAGGGTTGTGGAGTGCCAGCCTGGTTTCCCAGTGTTATTCTTTGTTCCTGCCTGAATGCCTGACTTGTTCTCTGACAGTTGTTAAGTGAATCACTGCAGTTGTTAAGTTAGTAACACAGTTATTAAGTAAATCTGGCTTCCCCATTGACTTCGCTTGTCAGAAGTTCTCAAAAGGGGATCACATGATCCTGGGGCACCACAACTGTCATGATTACATGCCAGTTGTCAAGCATCCAAATTTTGATCATGTGACCCCAAGGATGTTACACACACAGATGTCTGTGTGAAAAACAGTCACTAAGTCACTTTTTCAGTGACATTGTAGCTTCAAACGGTCAGTAAATGAATGGTTTTAAGTTGAGGGCTATCTGTATTATTGGTTTACTGGATTCACCATAATTCCCAGTGTTATTTCTCAGTCAGGTGACAGTACTCCTGTTGGCGCAAATGTGTGACTTCAGGGTCCTCCTGGACTCATGGTTACTGTAGGTGGAAGCCATGGTACACCAATTGCAGCCTTATCTGGAGGTTTTCATAGCAGTGAATTACACCAGCATTATTATTCAACTAGACTGTTCTTCTATAAGAGATTATTGCCTTTGAAAATGTCTCTAAATTGCAATTGGTATAGAATTATGATGATCCAGTTACAGGGATGTGTTACTCATCAAGAGCCCTTGCGCCATGAGTTACACTTGCACCATGAACTACAGTGTTTGTCCATAGGTTTCTGGGCACAATAAGATATCCTTTTTGTGTATGAAGCCTTCTTCTGATTTACTGTACATATTGGTACCTGCATGCTTACCTTGTCCAATAGGAATTGGTTCATCCAATGTGTTCATCTTGGTTGGAACCCACTTTTGTAAAACAAGGGGGGTTTGAAGCCAGGAGAAACTGCTTTTCTGTTATATTCCTGGCTTTACAGAAGAACCTCACTGTATAATTTATTCATTATTTGTAAATCATATTTATATGGCTGAAAATTTCACAGAATCTGCCTCTGGGCAGCGTATAATAAAACCATAAAATAACAATATTTAAAATAACCATTAAAACATTGATAGTATTATTGTATAAAAAGGCAAAGTGATGTTGATTTTTGTTATTGTTTGTTTATATCCCACCTTTATTATTTTTACAAATAATTCAAGGCAGCGAACATATCCAAAATACCTTCCTCCTCCTATTTTGCTCATAACAGCAACTTCCTCTGTGAGGAAGATTGAGAGAGAGAGAGGGTGATGGGCCTAAAATCACCTAGCTAGCTTTCATGGCTAAGGTGGGACTAGAACTCATGGTCTCCTGTTTCCTAGCCTGGTGCCTTAACCTCAAGAGATCACTGTTCCCTTGAGACCTGCAAGCCTGTTGACACAGTCAGGTTTTGAGGGATTTCTGAAAGGATGGGAAGGAGGGAGCCAATCTCACCTCAAGAAGGGAGGAGATATTCCATAAAGCAGGTGCCACAGCTTATTCTGTATGTTGTTATTTTTTATTTTGGCCAATAATTGCTCCATCAATATGCCTGTATTATTACATCGTTAAAATTATATTAATTTTATATTGGTTTAATTATTACTCTATGGATTTTTAATCTATGCTGTTATTCCTATTATGAATGCTTTAGCTCTGTTTATGTCTGTAAATTCCTAGGAGCTTATGGTAGATTTTCTGGTATGTAAATAGAATGAACAAATATAATTCTTTTATTTCTTTTCACAGGAAATGGTCCAACTCTCTGGCCATTTTAGTTGCCTTTCTCTGCGTATTTTCTCTCAGTCTAGTTCTGTAACATTTCCTTTCGAGAAGGCAAGTAGAAACGCCAAGTATTCCTAACATGGCCACTCCATTAATTTCTATAAAGGCATTAAGGCATCAGAGGTCTTGTCTTCAACCTTTTTCCAAATAATTCTTAATATCAAGTTTGCTTCCAGACCACCCACTTCAATGCAACTAAAACCACAAGGAGATACACAATATAAGATAAATCCTGCCCAAAGGCTTACAATCTAATTTGAGGTTGGACACATTAGATGAGAAAGGGAAAGAAAACAAAAAAAATATATGGTAAAGAATGGTCAGTGAGGGTAAAGAGATTTCTCGTAGAGTAGTGCCGGGACGTGAAATTAAACGAAGAGAGAAAGATCTTAGATGAAAGTGCTTTTTAATAGTAGGAAGCATCAAGAGAAAGTTGCAGAAAAAAATACCAGTAATTAGGCTTAAGTGGAAGACTGGCGTCTGCCAACAGCAAAGGGGCTCTGCATGAGGACATAAGCAGTGCTCGTATTACAAGAGTAGAAGGAAGGAAGACCTTTGCGGAATGAAGGAAGACTTTTGTAGACCTTTGTTAGAAATCCTGCATTGGGTCAGACCAAAGGCCGATTTAACCCAGCAATTCTATCCATCCTCATGGTTGATCAGATGTCTTGGGAAGCCCCTAAGGCAGAAGATGGAGTATAATAACACATTTCTGTTTCATCAACTGGTATTCTGAACCTATAACTTCTTAAACTGGAGGTGATATATAGCCACCATGACTAATGGCCACTGGTAACCTTATTTTCCATGAATTGGTTTCATACCCCCTTTAAAGTTTTCTACCTTAAAGAGATCACTGCTTGTTAGAACAGCAAATTCAAAGATCAATTAAGCAATATGTCAAGTTATACTTCCATTAACCTGCTCTGAATTTCCTTTTTGGAATACAGGTTCTTTCATCTTTGGGGCTACAATGAATCTCAAAAACTCCTTATGATATGCCATATCCAATCTTAATAGACTGGTCACATATGCAGCCAGCTGGCCCCCAATGAGGGATCCATCCACTTGCTCAAAATGAATGGGTTCTTGCAGAGTGTAGGTGGGGATGCCCATTTGTTCAACCACCACTTGGCTAACTAAGCATCTGGTGCTTCCAGTGTCCACCATGCCCTTCAGCTCTCCCCACTCCCCAGTTTGAGGGACAGTCAGTTTAATCTTAACAGTGAACCGTGGGACGTGTTGACTCATCATTGGATCCATATCTCCCCCCAGAATCCTGGCTGGGTTTTCTGGGTGGCTCGTCTGTCTCCTGGACAGGGGAAGAAAGGGAATCCCCCTCTTGATATCCAATCCTGCTAGGTTCAGAAGTCTTCCCTTTCGGCCTCCCTCATCTTGGCAATGGTGTAGATAATCTTTGAGGAGCCGGTGATGGGGTGGCACATTCTTCAGCCCGATGGCCTCTCCCCCCACATCTGAAGCATCTCAGTGTTCCTGGGTGTGTGTGTGTGAGGAGGCATTCTCCCAGCCTGCTCCGCAAGTGGTGTAGCACTTGCAGGCTTCCTGGCCAGAGTAACCACATTTGGTTTCCACATGGATACAGCACTCTGTCTAGCTTAATTGCCACATCAATCCAATCAGATAAGTTGTCAGGCACCCCCCTAATCTCACAAGCCTTCAACACCTCCGGATCTATCGCTCTCTTGAAGTAGTGTTAAAAAAATACTGTCGGAGATGGGGAGGTAGATACCACTGGCGTGGCTGGGGAGAGGCCTGTTGAACAACCGCCGTCGTATATAGACAGCACGGCCCCTCCCCAACGGACATTTTGGCCCTTCACAATGATCCATTACCTTTATCAAGCAGGTTGTAAAGGAAACACTTGGCATCAGTTGAATTTTTTCACATATAGAAAGATGCCTTCA
>JANHFR010000001.1:69946-80569 GCA_032468015.1 Mimophis mahfalensis | reverse complement strand
GGCAGGACGGGCGAGCGGGGGGCGGGGCCGAGCAGGCAGGCCGGGCAGTGAGCGGGCCGCGAGCGGGCAGCGGCGGCGGTGGCAGCGGCGTGGGTCTGCAACCCCCCGAAAGGGTCAGGCGACCCCCAAAGGGGTCACGACCCCCAGGTTGAGAACCACTGTTCTAGATGCTCTGCTTGGAGTTGAGGAGGTGAAGTGTGAGTCTCAGAGGACTGGGTAGTAAGGAAGCTTTCAGGAGGTAGCCACAATATGAAGGAATGGAATCTGAGGTCAGAGTAAAGGGGGATTTTGAATTATTTCCTCCACGAGTTCCTGCAGATATGCTGGAGAGTCAACCAGACCTTTTCTTTTATGATATGGGAAAAAACTATAGGGAGAACTTTTTGGTGGGTAAACAAAGTAAACTTCCAGGAGACATCGAGACTGATTTTGCCTTGTTGTGGTATGAGATACAAGAAGAGATGAACAGGAAAAAACTGTTGCTGTCGTTGTTGGGTGAAATTGTAGTTGTTGGAATGTATACCTTACTGAAATTTTTATTTTTGTCTCAAATGATATATATATTTAAAGAAGAGTCTAATCTGATTGAATGGCAGCAGAGCATTAATCAGTTTATAAGGATTGGGAGGAAACCCAGGGTTAAAATTAAATGTTTTTAGTATATATGGGTATGGGTGGCTTAAAATGCCCAATTTGTGATTGCAGTGTAACATAGAAGTTTTGTTAGTAATATGTAATTACTTTGTTAGGTATCATTTTTGAATGTAATGTTTTGATAATGAAATTGATGTTGAACCTAATAACAGCAACAGGCTTTACTAGTGCAATTGGAGGAAGGAACATATATGTATAGTAGTGTATGGGATGTTAATACTACTAAATCTGGAGAGATAGTAGTTATGGGATAAGTAAGTACTGAATATTTTAGGGATGAATATGGCTCTGATTAATGTTATTAGTTTTATTATCATTGTTATTCTGATTGATGGTATTATTAATAAATGGGTAAAGTAGGACTACTTTATCTAAAATACATGAGGTAGAGGGGAGTGAAAATTTGTAAACGTTTTTGTAAAACTTTTTAAATTAAAAAAAAAAGGCCCACCTGAACCCCAAGACCCCACTTCACAACAGGGACTCACACTCATCTATCTGAGGAACAGTGGCCTCCCTTGGACATAGACCTTCCTTAATAACCACCGCCACCCCACCGCCCCTGCCCTGGGCCCTCGGCTGATGAAACACACGGAAACCTGGTGGGCATAATTCAATGAGGAGAAACCCCCCCCACTCGCAGCCCAACCAGGTCCCTGTGACACAAGCCAGGTCTGCTCCTCCCTCCACAATAAGATAATAAATGAGGGGGGCTTTATTGACTACGGACCTGGCATTGAGCAACATCAGCCAGGAACCACGGTCCTGCAAGCCCATGCAACCAGGAATACAGAAGGAGGAATGAGGGCCAGAATGTGCGACCGCTCGAAGACAGCAGATATGGCCCTCTGCTCACACCATATCTGCCCCTCCCACCTATAACAGAAATAGCCCAACCCTCCTTGAGATGGTAATCACAACCACCCGACACAACCATTCCCCCACATCCCAGGCCCTCCACCCCGCACCCACCAGCTGGTCTAAACCCTTGTCCAGGCAGGCTCCCCCCCAAGCCTGATGGAACTGTCCGAATTAAAACCCCCCCCCTTTAAAACCCAATCTAAAAACCCTTTTAAGAACACCCTAAGATTTCTCTTTGATGCATATTATGTAGTACATAACAACATAAATGATTGAACTGTATTTTGTAGAATTGTTTCTCTTTTGTTTGGGAGAAGGGATGAGAGAAGGGTGATATACCAGCAAATTCAAGTTAAGCATTTTCTGAGTGTTTGACATGCCAAGACCAAAAGTGTCTCCACCACAGATTTAGAGTGTACAGATTATGTGGACTGGGTCACAGATCCTTGAGAGCCTTTTGAAAGGCTTTTTTCCCACATCCTGTGACTCCTTGCTGGGAGTGGAGACAATGGCCATACAAGCTAAAGCTGGAAGCCCTTATGGCTGGAGGTTGCAACATGCTCAGTGGCTTGGAGCTCTGTACAGGAAGGGCCTTAATTCAGTGTGACAGCTCCACTCATTGTGATAATGAGAACAAAGTGAGGCTGCTGAGCGGCTCCGCACGCAGGTGCCAGCCGACCAGCATTCATCACTTTTGAGGATTACAGTGACAAGCAAAGCCTGGTGTGAGGTGTGTATGTGTACAAAAGAAAGGTTACCAGCAGGGAGAGGTTTCTAGCAATCAGAGCCAAAGGCAGTGGCAGTCATTCTCTAAAGACAGTGATTCTTGAACCAGAATGCTTGGGGTAGAACCAGCTGCCAAAATACAGCTACAGAGATTCTGGTAAATTTACCTCCTGGATCTGCTTCCACTGGCACCGTGAAAAGAGGAAATGTACCATCTGACTCAACACATGGTGTACTTGAGGCTGCCACTTTAGCCCTGACCTAGGCTCACTTGAGCATGTCCCAAGCCTGTCAATGCCCCAGCCAAAGCTAGCCATGCATGTGAGCACCACCTGCCTCACAGCATTCATTTAGGCATGTTTTCTGGACAGAGGTGCAAGCATGTTTGCCAGCAAGGTGAAGTAATGGCCAAATCTAAAAGAAAGGGGCACAGCTAGCCTTATACTGCCAGGTCTACCCTATGGGGGTACATCGTAGCAGGGAGAAGCATGAAAGCATTCTTCTGAATTTCCTGGGCCTGAAGTAATAATATACAGCTGTAGATTCTGCTGCCAAGAGAGAGGTTAGCAACCAGAGGTATTTAAAGTCATTTTTCTTCTCTGACACTTCTCTGCAACCCTCATCTACACTGGCTTCTCAGAGCTTCTGAGAGCAGTGCCCAGGATGGGTTGAAGGAGTCCAAGTATGAAGTATTTCATCATTGAGAAGAAGGAATTCCCCCTGCCTCTCCTTCTTCCGAATGCCCCAAGTCAATGAGGCAAGGATTATGAGCCATAAAGCTAGGGATCAATGGATGCTGGTGGGAATTTTTCCAGTGAATAAAGCTGGTAAATGGGAGGAGAAGAAAGACTGAGGAAGGGGGGAAAGTAGCTATAAGACATAGGACACTGGATTGGATCGAAGAGAATGGAACTTGGAAAGGTCTTTCAGGCTGAGTCCTGGTTCAGTGCCTATATCTGGGTGCAAAACCAGAATGCTTTCCCTTTTTGGGATGGTCTGGTGTTTCAAACTGAGGACAGGTAACTTGGCATACTAGAAACCTGATGCATACAGTACAGATCTCTTTGAGACCATTTTTTCACTTAGATTTGGAAAACACAAATACTCTCACAAAATGGCCATCATGGGGGCTGGCATATTCACAAAGCGGTTATTGGAGTGATAGGTGTAGCCTGACATAAGATGCTTATTACTATCTTCACCTGACCATTTTGATTATATGTCATCAAACTGGTGTCAACTTTTGGTGGACACACACTGTAGATAAGTTTTCTCCATGATAATCTGTTCTGAACTTGGTTTTCCAATAATGTAACCATCACCGTTGTAACTGACACCGTGGTAACTGAATGTTTCTTTTCTTTCCTTCTACCTTTTTCAATATTAAATCTTCTCCAAAGAGGTAGTCCTTTGCATAATGTATCTAAAATATGATAATTTGAGCCTGACTATTTGCACCTTGGGTAAGAATTCTGGGTTAATTTGTTCAGTGGTCTATTTGTTTGTTTTCTCGGCTGCGAATGCTATTCTCAAATATCATCTCCAATACCAAAGTTCAAAAATATTAATGTTTTTCCCATCTTGTTTCTTCAAAGGTTGGGAAAATATTTGTTCTTTCACTTCCATAGAGTATCAGAGGGAATATCATTGCTTATGATATTCTAATCTATGTGGGTATTGTTAAGTATTATTAACATGGTGTTGCAATTCTTCCCTCAGCAACATCCACTTAGGCAGGTTACATAGAAGCTCGCCCACACAGTTCCTGATAATTGCTGTCTCCTGTATAATTCTCTCCTCTCCTGCCTTCCTGAGGAGGTCATGTGATATCCTGCGCTGGGTGACATCATTGCTGTGCTGCTCTTTCTTGGGCATGATGCCCATCTCCTCACAACTCAACAGGTATCAACCCATCGTAGCATCTGAATATCTTTTCCAAGGCCTTCATGGCTGCTCTACCAAGTGCTAGTCTGTGGCATATTCCTTGACTGCTTGTTTCTTTGCTGTTAGTTGTTTATTCTAAAAGACAGAAGCATTTTCCACTTCAGTGTCAGTTCCGGAGGTGGTATTCAGCCAGTTCCAACTGGTTCTGGCATATTGGTAGCAGAAATTTTGACTAGTTCAGAGAACCGGCAAATACCACTTCTGGCTGGCCCCACCAATCCGAACCCATCCTTTCCTGCCCTATATTCCCTTGTTTTTTAGCTCAGCTGATTTGCGTGACAGAGCGGATTGCCATGCCTCAGCTGAGCTAAAAAAACAGTGCAGCTCACCAACACTGACACAGAGGGCTGGTTTTGAGAGTTGCATGTACGCACAAAGCATGCTCCCATAGAACTGATAGGAGAAAATGTGAAAACCCACCACTGGTCAGTTCTAAGGTTGGTTGTTACACCTGTTACAATTAATTTGGTCTTCTTAATATTTAATTTGGGTTGCATTTTTTTCACTGTGTTTCTTGACTTTTACTAAATGCAAATCCTTTGCATTTTCAGCTATCAGATTAAGGTCATCAGCATAATGTAAGTTATTAAAATGTCTTCCTCCAAATTTAAAACTATTCCAGTTTCCCCAGACAATCATTCAGCATTTGTTTTCTATGTGGTGTCAATTCAAATCAATTTTTTTGACTCATGGTGGCTGCTTGGACTAGTTGCCTGCAGTTTTCTAAGGAAGGTTTGTCAGAAGTTGTTTGCCATTGTTTACTTCCTAGGACTTGTCCCTCCAGCTTCATTTATTTTATTGTACCCTGCCTTTGTTATTTTTACAAATAACTCAGGACAGTGAACTTATCCAATACATCCTCTTATTTTCCCCCAGAACAACAACTCTGTGAGGTGAGTTGGGCTAAGAGTGAGTAACTGGCTCAAGGTCACCCAGCTGGGTTTCATGGCTAAGGTGGAACTAGAACTCACCGTCTCTTGCTTTGTAGGTTGGTGCCTTGACCACAGGACCAAACTGGCTCTACATTCAACATATAGCAAGAATAAGTAAGGGGAGAGTATACAGCCTTGACTCACTCCTTTGACAATCTGGAACCTGTCTATATTGCCATGTTCTGACTGTATTATGGCTTCTGGACATGTTTATAGATTTCTTATGAGGACAATGAGTTATTCTGCAGTTCTTATTTTTCTAATACATTCAGTGGCTCGATATAATGGACAAAATTTAAGGCCTTTCCATAATCATTGGGAAACATGCTTCTTTTGGGTATCTTTTTGGCTTTCTCAATTATCCAGCTTGCTTGACCAATAATATTTCATGTTCCTCAGCCTTTTTTAAAGCCAGCTTGAACAACAGGCATGCCTTTTTCCACCTAGGGCTCTAATCTTTGTTGGAAGATCCTAAACTGAGCATTGTCATACTGATACTTTTCTTAACAAAGCACACATCTGAAAGTACCATCTATTTTCTAAGAATTCTTATGGGCCGAAAAGTGTTATTAAAAAATAAAGATTCTAAAAACCAGCCCTTTGCATATACTGGTTTCCTTTTTAAAAACAAATGCCATTTATAGTTGGAAAAGGCCAGGGAACCTAGCAGGTACCATGAGCACATTAATATCCACCAACAGCATGTGGCCTTTCCCAGCTTTGGAAAGTATCCCCGGGATCTCTTTGGAGTAGCTTCCTACAGAAGGTCATTGTGTTTGGTTTCTGTGTCTAGTAGATAAGCAGACGTCTCAGGAGAAAGAAATTTCAGTGAGGCACAGAGATTCTCAGCACCTGCCAGGAGGTTAATGCAAAAGAACTTAGTAAACTTTATGTCTCATTGCTCTGTAGAAACAGTTTGTAATGGAGTAGAAATATATGTTGGCCTACACAGAACTAATTGTTCAACAACCATTATTCAATCCCATGTTTGCTAGCTTAGCCTTCGTTACAGACTCCCTTTCATTTATGTAGATCTAAGTTCTACATCAGAACATAATCAGAAAAAAAACTATTTTCCCTCCCTTAGATGTTAAGGCAAGATGCTTGAATACAGGGAAGTTATTTTAAGGTGTTCACTAGCCCTACATTTCTTCTCTAGAAAAGACAGTAGTATATTTTTGCATGCTTTAAGGTACGCAGGAGAAAAATAAAAACATTAGAAACAGAATCCTCTAAAGTTGACAAGTTTATCTCAATCCCCCACTGTTATACTAGACAATATGATACTCCATGCTTAATTAGAACCAACAAAAATAAACTGTAAATGTATAAGGATAATTAAAACAGTTAGATGAAGTGGTGGTGGGGGAATGGAAGAGCTAGTGTGTCAAAATGAAATTTAAATACATTATTTGTCTATTCTCAGTGCAAACAACACTGGAAAATAGTTTCTGGTGTCCCACATAGTGGTAAAGGTTCACTTTTTGTCAATAATTGGGATTGTAGAAACACCCAGGAGCACAGAAGAATCCAAAGGCAGATGCATGAATAAACTTCCAAACTGTATTTATTCATATAATAAAGTATATTAACTATGTACAATGGCCTTCTTAGTATTCATTGTTGAATAGAGGGACACACAGTGTGTGTGACCACCCTGATCTGAGATCAAGTCCCATGGAGAACAAATACAAAAGAGAGCGTGGTGAAAAGGTTGGAGGGGGTTTTATACTCAGAGTAAGCCTCTCCTTTCCACATAGGGGTGGAGGCACTCTCTGCCTCCATCTAGTGTCTGTATGACATAATTGCCAATGGCTTGGAAATACTTGACACTCCCCCCCCCTTTTGACTTCCAAGTATCTTGTGATTTATACAACCTATAAAAAGAAAATGCAATAAAAAAACTGCATGCATCGTTCAAGTTCCTTGCCCCTTACTCTGGGTTTCGCAAATTGATTCTGCAGTTTCCTCTGGGCAAATTCCCTAGTCAGACCTATCATCAAATTTCTTAGCTAGCTTTACAAAAATCTAGCTTGTAGCTTGGTGCATGGTAAAGGTATTGATCCACCTTCACATTTTGAGCATTGTATTAGATGGAAGAACTCTTGTTTTAGTCAATCATAACAGTTCTGGCTGGGGGTGGGGTAGCCACTTTGTCAACTGAAGCAAGAACGCAACAAACAAACAAAAAGTCTTTAAAAAGAGATTTATTGCTGTGAGACAACTTTATGTTTAAAGCTAAAGATTAGAAGACAATGACTATAATGTTTGACACTTCCTTTCCCCTTTTTTTAATCTTTCTTACATATTTATTTTTTATGCCACCCCAATCAACACTTATGTATCTTATTTTCATAAGTTATGTTTAAAAGGTAAAGGGTTAGGAAATAAACAAATCAGGAACAATACAACGTAAGAGTAGAAATTAAACTTTTATGCCAGAGATCCTTAACATAACTTAGTTTCATCCAACTCTCAGGTTATGAGGTAGGATAGATCAGTTCTTTCTGTCTTCAACAGTCCTTTTTTTCTCTAAAATCAAAAAGAGGAAAGAACAGTCAGACATCAGGGCAGGGGTGGGTTCCAGCCGGTTTGGTCCAGTTCGCTCGAACCACTTGTTAAAAATCAGCTGGTTCGGGGACCTGGCAAATGCAGGAACCGGATGGCCCCACCCACCCCAGGGCATGCACAGAGGCTCTTGGAGGGCAAAAACCAGCCCTCCCAGAGTCTCAAAACAGGGCTATTTCTAGCTCCTGGGAGCCTGGGGTGGGGTTTTCGCCTTCCCCAGCCTCTAGATAAAGCCTTGGAGTTTGGGGGGGGACTCAAACCTCCCGGCAGGTGCAAGAAGCCCGACACGGAGCCTTTCGCAGCTGCTGGGAGGCAAGGGTGGGGCATTTTCGCTCTCCCCAGCCTCCAGGTAAAGACTTGGAGGCCGGGGGGGATGAAAGCCTCCCTGCAGCCATGAAAAAGCCCCATTTGGTGCTTTTTCCAGCCACGGGGAGTGCCATCTGCAGCCTCTAGGCTGAGCCTAGAGGCCGCAGAGGGCGAAAAGCCAAGCCCCCCCCGGCCGTGAAAAAGCCCCACTCGGCGCTTTTTCCGGCCGCGGGGAGCGCCATCTGCAGCCTCTAGGCTGAGCCTAGAGGCCGCGGACAGTGAAAAGCCAAGCCTCCCCATGGCCACGAAAAAACCCTTCTTGGTGCTTTTTCCAGCCGGGAGGCTGGGTGGGTGAGTAGGTGCATTTTCACCAGTCCCTTGATAGATTTTCTGACTGGTGTGGGTGTGGCTAGGTGGTCATGCGATTGAGGTGGGCTGTCCACCCTGACACATGACCACTAAGCCACACCCATTAAGCCATGCCCACAGAACCGGGTGTTTAAAAATTTGAAACCCACCCCTGCATCCAGGGCATTTCTGGTTGAAAGAAAAGGGTAGGCAATTGAGAAGGTCTGTTTCTGCAGCCCTTGCACCCACTGTTTCCTGAGTAAAGGGGGCCTGGAGTGACCTACTTCTGTCTGGTCATACTGGTATCAGACAGGCAGAAATAATTGGGAGGCAATGGTCCCAAAGATATCCAGTTCTTGAATCATCAAGGAGTTTAAAGGTAATAACTTGCACCTTGATAACTTGTACCTGGAAGCAAACTAGTAGTCAGTATTTAAAGTAATAGCATTACATGCACAGATGGTGAAAGTCTAATCATTTCTAGAGTATAGTAGTTGCATTTGGGAGATTTGCAACAAAAACATCTGAGTAGTCTTCAAGGGCAGCCCCATGTAGAATACTTTCCAGTAGTCCAAATAAAAGATGACTAGAGCAGAGTTCTGTAACCTTTCCGAGTTGGCAGCCAAGAGCAGGGTGGAGGGGGAAAAGAGGGGATGATTTTGTGGGAGGGGCAGGCACATACACATAAGCAACCATTTCTCATGCGAGTGAGGCTGATAGCACCTGCGACACTTGCATGAGTGGGACCCTGAGCACCCATGACGCTCATGTGACACAACACTTGTGCCAGTGAGGGTGTGCATGTGCATGCACGCACACTCTCCAGCCGGCCACTCACGTGGCCTGCTTCCCACAGGTTGGGGACCCCTGGACTAGAGCACAGGTAGCGGAGAGAAGGACCTCCTGTTCCATGAAAATAAATGTAGTATCAGATGGAATTGTGCAAAGTCTTTCTGGTTGCCAACTGCTTATGAAAAAAGCTGAAAGCCCAGAAGAACCTCTTAAGTTATTAGCCACTTTGGCACAGGGAAGCATAAACCCATTCAGAACAAAAGATAATAATCTAGGAAGCAAGAATCATAAAGATTTCAATAACTAATTTTAATGCAAGAATTTGGGAGCAATGTATGGAATCTTGGAAAGTGCAGTAGGAACTTCCTGTTCTCTTTAACTTTACCAATGACGTGGAACCTCTTTGAACCTTCTGGATCTTTTCATCCCAGGCTTTTGATAGCAGAACTAATCTGCTGCTTGGGAGATAAGCTATTAAGCTCTTCTCCCCACTGTTGGTTCTTTATGTTTAAAGTTCTTCCTGTTATTTTCTCAGCCTTCTCACAATCTTTTACAGGAATCAGGTGGTTTCTAATCCCAAAGCCATTTTGTCTGGCTGGGACTGAACCTAAGGTTGTTTTTCTTATCCTGATTGTAACAGACTTCGTGCACTGAGACCGAACCTTGAGTACTTTATTTATTTATTTATTTATTTATTTATTTATTTATTTATTTATTTATTTATTTATTTAATATTCAATTTATAGGTCGCCCTTCTCACAAAGACTCAGGGTGGCTTACATCAACCTGCACAATTACAGTACAGTTTATAGCTTGTTTAAGTAAATCTAGAGCCTAATAAGTTACAGTCGAATTGAAATACAATACAATTTAAAATTTGGAATTTAAACAAGCCAATTAAGTCCAACATTAGAGCATGCACTCTCTCCAGGTTAAACTAGTCATCAAGAGGATCTTCTTTTGGGGGGAAAGACACTGCAACTGGACAGTGGCAGTTCTTCATAGGTCTTCCTTGCCAGACTGCTGGCCACCTGGCTCCACAGATGATAATGGCCGCAAGGGGGGAGAGGCAAGGTTGGATGCCCAAGCTGACATCTCTCCAATCAAACTGACAGAGGAGAGATGGATAAAAAACAAAAGGGAGGGGGCTATCCCAGCTTGCAGCTGATCTCCAAAAGCTGGGACACCGAACGATCTTCCGATGGTAGGCCCGCACATCTCAACAACGAAAAACTCGGGCAGGAGAAACCCGACCAAGGTCCCACAAGTCCCCAGGTCCAGTTTCAGAGGGGTGTGTCCAAGGGAGGGTCTCTAGGGGGCATGCAGGCTCCTTCGAGGCCACTCCGATCCCACAATTGCACAAGCCGACATTTGCGGTCTTCGGACTCCATACCCGGCTCCTCCAAGCCAACTCTCCTTTTTTTTTAATTGAAAAGTTTTACAAATACATTTTAAAATTTTCCACCCCCACCCCTCCAAAAAAACCACCCAC
>JANHFR010000001.1:47873-59710 GCA_032468015.1 Mimophis mahfalensis | reverse complement strand
CTTGTTCTGCTGTGTGAATCAGCTGCGCTTAAAAAAAGGAAAGGGCAGGGGTGGGGTCAGGTGGATGGGGCCAGCCAGGGGTGGTTTTCGCCAGTTTGGTGAACCACTCCTAATTATCATCACCAGTCCGGCCGATCTTATCCACTACTGATAATCAAGTGGCAGTCCTGACAGCCACACATGGGCCATATAAGCCTCCTTCAGTAAAAATAGTACCTCCAACATATGGCTGTTCTGCCTTGCAACTAATTTAGGATGTGGGTGAGGAATGCCAGTAACTATGTAAGGCATTTTGTTCCAGTCTGGCTCTCTATAGATATAATGCAGCTCTATAACTTCCATAACCTCCAGCCAGCCTGGCTTTTGGCTAAACTTTGGAGGCAGAACAAACCATCTGTTCTACTAAAGCAATACTTGGAGTGGTCATAATGATTAGATAAGCATTTTGTTACATTTTAATTAGTCCTAATCAAGCTATTACCTTATCAAGATTTTTATTTGTTTCCTCCAAACAGGAAGAAATATATTGCAGTGGCAGACTAACAATCAGACCATTCCTACCATTTTAAGATTATTTTATCTTTTTAAACATTAGGTTTTCTACTCTCTCTCTCCTTCTCTCTCTCTCTCTCTCTCCCTCTCCCTCTCTCTCATTCCCCCCCTCCCCCTCTCCTTCTCTGTTTATAGGAAGTTTTACACAACAGTTTTAATAAAGGATGAGCACAGGGATGAGTTTCCACCAGTCTAACAACCGGTTCGCTATGCAAGTGCATTATGCTGCATGCCCATTCCAGCTAGAAAACTGCTGATTGGCACACCTTTTCTATTTTTCTGCTCTGCTGCAGCTCAGCTGGAATACACGTGCAGCCACACAGAAGCGCATGCGCTGCGCTCATGTTCCATTTGGCTAGAGAACAGCTGAGATGCAGGAGAGCCACAAAACAACTGATTGGCACCCCTGAGCAATTGCTGGCTCTGCTGCATCTCAGCTGTTTCCTAGCCTTAATGAAACATGCATGCAGCAATAAAGGATAGCTGTTTTGGTTCTGCAGCATGCTTCTGATTTGTCAGCTGATTCCTACTCCAAGGGAGAGAAAGAGAAAGTGTTGGGGGAGGAGGAGGAATTATGCCAAAAGAGGCTGGTCCCTCCACAAGCCAGCAGGAGCCGGTGGGTTCTGAGAGCTGTGAGGAGGAGCCCTTAGCTGATGCCAGAACCCAGCAATTAATGAGGAGGGAACAGCAGCATCAGCTACACCGGAAGGGGAGAGGTCGAGCTACAGCTGACCACTAATTGGACCACACCCTAGAGGGGTGTGGTTGGGAACAGCTCTTCGCAGAAAGCAACTTGTCGGAATACTGGTCTGTGACATCTGTTTAGTGCTCCTGCTCTGTGAAAAACTTCTGTGGACTTTTCCATCATTTTTTTTTTATCCAATTTATATGCCGCCCTTCTCTGGAGACTTAGGATGACTTACAATCTTTAAGCACAACTCAATGTGCTTAGCAATAGCCTTCATTCTTTAGTATATGACTGCTTATTAGCAGCATTTTTACGAAGTCAGCTTATTGCCCCCAAAAATCTGGGTCCTCAATTTACCTACCTTGGAAGGATGGAAGGTTGAGTCAAACTTGAGCCTGGTGAGATTCAAACATGCCTTAATTACAGGCAGCTGGCTGCTAGCCTAAGTACTAACCGCCTGCATCACCAAGGCTCTTTGTTTTTGTTAGCTGTGAAGTCATGTCCGACCCATCGCGACCCCAACATAGGACTCTGTTTACATTCTCTGGTAATGACCCTGGACTGTTATCTTCTTTTGGCACTCTTCCTGGATTTATTTGGCTTTTAAAATGGACTTTGTTTTGCTTTTAAAATGGCTTTTCTGTTTGTAGAATTAAAAAGTGGTTTGCTTTAACAAAACTAACTCTGAATCGGGTTCTTTGGGGGAAACAGCACAATAGCCTAGAAGCATGGGCAGGTGGATGGGCCCACTTCCAAGTGCCTCTGGTGATGCTAACAACCAGTTCACCCGAACCGGGCCAAACTGGTAGAAACCCACCCCTGGATGAGCATATTGCACTATAACTGTTAAGTTCTGGGCGAAGAATAGAAGCTAGGCTAGAGTGATTTTTAACAGCTCTTTATTCAATACTGCCTGTGAGGCAACTGAAACTCCCTGGCTGACAGAGCTCCTTTTATAGGAAACTGATCAGCCAAACAACTAATCAGGAGAAAGTATTTTCCCACTGCAACAGATGACCAGACTGAGAATTTCAAATGACAACTGTGTTTACTATATACAATACATAATAACTATCCACCCATAAGCTAAATTGGTAAGCAACTTTTTTTTTTTAATCCCATTTATATGCCGCCCTTCTCCGGAGACTCAGGGCGGCTTACAATCTGTCTAAGCACAAATCAATGTGCTTAGCAACTTGTTCATCATATCAGGTCTTCAGTCCTCTGAATAATTGGGGGTCATACTTTTCATGTTGTTTTGCTTTGCCCCCTTTTTTATTTATTTATTTTGTTTATTAAATTTTTATACCGCCCTTCTCCTGAGGGACTCAGGGTGGTTAACAGGCAAGTTAAAATCACACAATATAAAAGTTAAAACTCAAGTAAATAGTTTAACCCCACAATTTTAAAATTTACAGTTAAGCAATTAAAACCTTTTTTATGAGATGAAAAAAATGGGTCTTAAGGGCACGCTGAAAGGCTCCCAAGTCAGGGGCAGTCTGGACCTCTAGTGGGAGCTCATTCCAGAGGGCAGGGGCCGCCACAGAGAAGGCTCTCCCCCTGGGGGTCGCCAGCTGACATTGTCTGGCCGACAGCACCCCGAGAAGGCCAACTCTGTGGGGCCGCACCGGTCAATGGGAGGCTGTTCCTGGCAGTAGGCGGTCTTGGAAGTATCCTGGGCCTAAGCCATGGAGTGCTTTAAGATCATAACCATAACCTTGAATTGCACCCAGAGGGCCACCGGCAACCAGTGCAAGCCATGCAGGAGAGGTGTCACGTGGGCATGCCAACGCACCCCATAAATAACCCGCACAGCCAGCTGGGGCCTCCAGATGCTCTTCAAGGGGAGCCCCATGTAGAGAGCATTACAGTAGTCCAATCAGGAGGTGACAAGGGCATGAGTGAAAGGCAGAGGTAGTGCGAACCTAGGGCCATATCTAGATCTGGGGGCGCGCCCCCAATGTCTTCAGGCGGTGGCATGCTCTGACCCTCATGGTTCATCCTGCTCCCCTCGTGGCTCGGGATTGCAGGTCCCTGACCTGAGGCTGGTATATCTTAATGCCAGGTCTGTGACTAATAAGGCTCCCCTCATCCGAGATCTTATAGAGGAGGAGCATGCAGACCTGGCATGTATCACGGAAACCTGGCTGGGCCCGGAGGGGGCGGTGCCCCTCTCAGAGATTTGTCCTCCGGGTTTCCAGATACTGCACCAGCCTCTGGCTCAGGGAAGGGATGGTGGGGTGGCAGTTGTCATCAAGGAGGTCCTATCTCCGTGGGAGACCACTGTCCAGCAGATAGGCAGGTGTGAGTTCCTCTTTATGCGATAGGAGCATGGAGTCCAGTTGGGCTTGTTTGTCACGTACCTTTCTCCCAGCTGCGTGGCTACAGCCCTGCCCGGGCTCCTCGATGTCCTCTCGGGGTTGGCGGTTGAGTTCCCTAGGCTTATTGTCCTGGGGGACTTCAACCTGCCTTTCCTGGGAGAGTCATCTGAGGTAGCCCGGGAGTTCATGGCTTCCATGATGGCCATGGACCTGACTCAGGTGAAATCAGCTCCCACCCATACTGGGGGCCACACCGTGGACCTTGTTTTTATCTCTGGACAGTGGTGTAATGATCTGGGTAGGGGTGCTATTACCATCTCACCCCTGTCATGGACCGATCATTCGCTCCTGCGGATGGACTTCAAATATGCCACCCCCCACCACTGGGAGTTTACGGGACTGACCAGGTGGTTCCGGCCCAGGCGCCTGATGGAACCGGAGGGGTTCCAGATGGAGCTTGGGTGTTTACCTGCATCCCTTGCCCACGGTTCAGTCGAGGACCTAGTGGCTGCCTGGGATTGGGCAGCCACGGAGGCACTTGACTGCATCGTGCCGTTGCGGCCTCTCACCTGCTTCAGATCCCGGGTTACCCCTTGGTTTACTGAGGGGCTCTGAGAGATGAAGCATCAGAAGAAAGGCCTAGAGGGTCACTGGGGAAAAGAGGGAAAGATGGATCTTTAGATGTTTTGTCCCCTTCTTGAAGAAATGAAATAAAGTCCAAAAGCAGTATCTTCATTCATGTTTATTCTCCCAATTTCAGAATAAGCAAGGCACTTCTTAAGGTTCAAGAATAAAATCCATATCAGGAAAAAATCAGGCATGGACAAAGGTTTCTCTCTCAGGTGAGAGAGAGAGCAGCTCCACATGGAGCATGTAGTAAGACAAAGGAGAAGGAATGTGTGTATGTGAGACAGGAAACTAGGAGTTGGTACTTCCCCTTCAGGATTAACTTCTTCAGGGTGGGAGAAAATTAAAGCATGACAGGAATTAGCACACAAATATCTGACACTCATTTCAATTGAAAATTTATCAGGGAAGCTGGTGGCCAAGGATAACCGCAGAAAAGATAGGGCACTGCTCTGCAGGGAACCCAGGGTAGTGAAGAGAGTAGATTTTGTGGAACAGGTAAATGCATTGCCTGGGTGTTACATGTGTGGTTCGAGAAATCATTTTAAAAGAAACTGCCCAAAGACATTCAAAGGAAGAGGTTCTATTGATCGCCACCAACCCTCCTACACAAATTACCAAAGAGAAAGGTCCGACTCAGGGCAAAGGTATCGAGATAGAACCCCCAGCAACAAAGATCGCAATGCCAAACCGAAACATGGGAGGTCACCAAGCCCAAGAAGTGGGAGGGGGCATAGTGGTGAAAACACTAGAGGTGATATTGAATCTGTGAATGGTGTCAGGGATATAGAGCCAAACTTTGGTGTGAACAAAAGGGAACAATGTTGGTTGATCGACTCAGGGGCCATGGTCCATACCTCATACAACAGAAATCTATTTACCTCCTTTGCTGAGGTGTCATTTGACATTAAAGTTGCCAACCAAAATTTTTTAAGGTGGTTGGAAAAGGGGAAGTTTATATTCTGGGTCTTGGGGAAATTAAAGAAGTTCTTCTTATACCCGAGATTCCATACAATGTTCTATCCACAATCAAGTTGCGCAAAGGTACCCTGGACTTCAGCTTGTCCATCACAGTTGTGAGACTTTCAACTGCCTCAGATGCCATAATTCAATTTTAAATCATGCAATAAAAAAAAGAAAGAAAAGCTCAGAAAAAAAGAAAAAAGAAAAGGAGTATAGAGTAAAAACTCAAAAAGAAAAATACTTCTCATCCATGCAGACTGACCCAGGGCGACTCTAGAAGCTCGTAATTCCCCTATTGTCAGCAAACTCTCCAGCAGCTCTGCTCCATGCTTAAATTGTAATCCAGTTTCTCTTGCCTGGCTTTCTGGTGGTTCTGACTATGGTGGCCATTTCTGGCCGCCACCTAGTCTGGCCATTGGCAAGAGTATTTACGCCTCAACGTGGGTGGTGGTTAAAAAACCCCCCACACCCTATGTCTGGATAATCCTCACAGCTTATCACTAAGCTAGAGCGACATTGACCCCTCATTGGGGTCCTGTGGCCGCCAGACCTGGGCGGACAGTTGCGGAGCTCCACGGAATGCCGCCCATCTCACCGGAAGTCTAGACCGGAAGCCAAGACACATCGACATTAAGTACAAGCACATGAGACAATTGTCAGAGGTTGGATTCATAAAAGCAGTACATTGTGAGACTGAAGAACAAACAGATGACATTCTGACCAAACCCCTCCCCTCAAATCAACATTCATACTTAACTAAGAAACTGTGCATAATATATATAAATAATGTATGATAACACTAATGTTAATGTTTCTTCCATGATAAACCAGTTCAACATTAGAAGGGGGATTGTCAAACTATTTTTATTCTTACAAGAAAATGTTACTATGGTCATCCCTTATGTCAAAACTACAAATCCCATGACGCATCACTGTACATTCCCCTCCTACCAGGTATAAAAGGTACTCACCTGTAGTTTTGCTTTTACTCTCGTTTACCTCATGACTGAATGATGTACCTAGGAGAAAACAAACAGAATGTAAGTTTACATTATCCTTCACTTCTGCAACTAAAGGATTACTCTGACCATTGTTATTTAAGAGTTAATTTTGGCTAGATCCACCGAATTTCTCAACACTCTGCCACTATTCTTTGTCCCATCAACCATAGCACCAGCTTCAGAGGGTTGAAGCAGGCCCATCTCATTAACCAGAGCAAGGCTGTGTACAAGGACTGCAAGACTTGAAGGACTGAAATCAGCTTCTTGAATCTTCTTTGGAAATAATAACTGCAGCAACTTCATCAACTCTGACATCTTGTGCTCTCTGTGGTCTACCCTGGCAGCCAGCCAAGCAGCTGGAGCTGGAATCAGCTGCACTTTCAAAATTCTTTTTAGGGGTGACTCTGTTGTGTACCAACTGATTGGAAAAACTGTAAACACAGAGAGGATTGTGGCCATATGCTTGTTCTTGTGGAGGACTGCAGCTGGCGTATCAACCCAGATCCCCATGGTCTTCAGCACAGGACCTGCTGCTGGAGTGTCTCTTGAGAGTCCCACCTACTGCTCTAGACTGACTCAAGCCCAGGCTGCCATGCTACTCTATCCATTGTGCTAGGAAGTGTGTCCCATTGCACTTTTAAGATGCTAGGAAAACCCTACTGGATCAAGCCTTATGTCAACCTAGTTTAACTTTCTGTGTTGCACAGGGGCCAACCAGGTCCACCTGAGAAGCTCACAAGTAGCTATTAGAAGGGATACCCCTCTCCCATGACTCAAAGCTTACTATCCATAAGGAAAGGGGAAAAGTTCTTGAACCTTGGTTTCCATAAATTTGTGCAGTCCTTATTTATTTAGAAATTCAAACAGTACAGACATTTCATAGAAAAAATGCAGTTCAAAGTAAGATAACATTTTAAAAGGGTGCAAACTATTCTAGTGGAAGAAAACTCATTTTTCCTTATGTATTTATGTATCTGTAATTTGGGTTTAAACAAATATAATTCCACAGCAGTTAAAGCTTCAACATGTTTATATTTACTATTATTGAGGTCAAAGTTTAGCTCACTAGCTAAGATATCTGTACAACAAAAATAGGCCATCCTGATTTTTTTTTTAAAAAAAAAGTTTACTCTGGGAGATGCCAACCTCAGGGCTGATAGCAAGCCATGTGCAGAATTGTACTCCATAACCAGTTTCCAGGTTAAATGGAAACAAACATCAAACTTGTTTCCAATCCTTTTTAAAAACCATTTAAATAGGTTGCAGTTGCTATGCCTGATGGCAATGAATTCCACAGCTTAACTATTACATTTTGTGTGAAAAAGTGCTTGTTCCTTAAGCTCCTCACATTTAACTTTGGTGAATAACTACAAATTCTGAGGATAGGAAAAAAACTTCACTCTCCATTTGCCATCGGATGCAGAATTTTCAATATCTCCTTTATCCACCTTTAATCTAGACCAGGGCTGTCAAACTTGATTTCATTGAGGGCCACATCAGGGTTCTGTTTGACCTGGGGTGGGGGGCGGGGCACAGTGTGGCCACGGCCAGCTCGAAGTCACTCATGTCAGGACACCTGTGCCCTACCAGCGAAGTGTTCCAAGTGCTCCGCCAGCAAAAACAGAACTCAGGAGGCTGAGCTCCGTTTTCACTGGCAGAGGCACCGTGGGCCATCCTTCACTGTTTCTGGGGTGTCCCCCTGGGTCAGATCTAAGCATCCCATGGGCCAGATCCAGCCCACAGACCTTGAATTTGACACCCCTGATCTAGACCCACAGCCGTAGCAACTTTAAAATTCTGAGACTCAGTGACCACAACTAAATGTTGCGAGGGTTTTTAGAAAGATTGCTGCCAATGCATTTATCTTTTTAGAACTGTTCTAAACAGTTTTAGATCCAAAGCCACCAATGCAGATATCTTTTTAGAACTGTTCTAAACCTCATTATACACTCTTTGAGGTGACCATGGAGGTAGAAACATTTTCCACTAATGTGATCACAAAGCAGGAAATAAATTTATTTCTGTGCGAAAGCTACCCACATGGTTGCTGTACTCTTTCATTGGTGTATAGTTTAAAAATATTTAAATGGGCCAATCACAGGGGCAGCTGTGGTTTGAATTTCCCACTCTTCTGAAACCACTCCCCTACTGGCCACATCTGTGTATAAATAGGGCTGCCTTCTGGGCAGCTAGCCAGTTCAGCTGAAGTCACTTTCCTGACTCATCATCTGAGGAAGATCTTGGACTCCAATCACACAGGTGATTGTGCAAAAGAGCTTTTGTCTAAGAGACAAAGAAGACGGACTCTGAAGAAGCACAGACCAGCTAGGTATTTTGCTGAATCCTTTTTCTTTATTTTATTCAATAAACCAGTTTTTGCTTGATACATGTGGGCTCAGTTTTATTCAGTGGCTTACAGTATGATGAGATAATGATCCATCACTTTAAACAAACCTTGTCAATTTCCTAAGGTCATCTTTGAGGAATATCCTCCTCCACAAAAATACTTTATCCTGCTTCTCTAAATTTCCATCTGTAATGTTTGTAAACACAAGAAAGGTATCTTGGGTATTCAAAAAACAGATGAGAGTTGGGATCAGAAAACAAGCTAACTTCCCCATTCAAATCTTGCCTGTGTGACTTCATAACAGACAGAAAATCATTTTCTCAGTATTACAAGAGGCCATAGCTGTCAAGTTTCCCATTTTGGCTGGGAAACTACCGTATTTTACCCTCTTTCCTGCCATCCAGTATTTTCCTGTAAATCTCTCGTATTAAATATTTTTTTAAAAATCCTCAGCTCTGCTACTCCAAACTGTTCCAAGGCATTATTGCTCTACATGGGAGTCCTTGGTGTGAGTCTATGGAAGGAGGAAAGACCGCACGGTGCTGCTACATCACTTCCTGTCAGTGTTTCTTCAGTCTCCACCTGATATCCGCCTTCGGATTCAGCAGGCTTTTCCTCTTTGCACGTGCTCCTCCCAGGTGTCTGAGAGTGAGACTTGACAGCTATGCAAGAGGCAGAAATTTCCAACCTGCCTCAGAGCTCTGCTGCAGCTTGGGAATGCTGAGGGCGGTCTAGTCAATGCTAAGCCTTATTCCTTAGTCCTGCTGTACTGTTGTTTATCATGACTGTCCTTCAGGCTCTAGCTTTCAGGAATAACACTGCCACACAGGCAGCTCTGTGCATTCGGAAGAGAAAGAGACTTGAAGCCATCTGAGAGCCACAACTTTGCAATCTGTTCTACTTCTGTGATCCATTCCTCATGCCCAGGCAGTGCCAACCAAGTCCTCACCAGCTGGCAGCTCTGTAAAATTACCACCATCTTTCATGCCACCCCAAGAATGAATTGCCTGCAGAGCTTACTGTTCCCCTTTGGCTGCTGAGCCCTTGGTGATTCTCTCTTCTGTTCTCCCCCCCCCCCACACAGCAGCAGGTCCTTGGCAAGAACAGGAGAGATAATCAGCGCTATTTCTTCAACATCAGCCTGACTGAAAGGGAGAAATTGCAGAAGGGGCCATTGGATGCACTCCCCAAATCTCTGTGAGAAGTTCATTTGATAGACAAAGGCTGCTTTTGTCCCTAGACACCTGATGAAATTGTGGCATCTGTGCAGACACCTTCCTGCTTCTCACTTTGAGGAGGGGGAGGTGGGAGATGCAGCACATGGAGCAGAGTTTCTTCTTTATGTTTGGTAGGGAACAGAAAATATCTTATGTCCTGCCTGCTGAGCTGAAAAAAAGTCAGAGCAGGAAAATTAGGATCCTGTTCAGTTTCCACTAGCAAAAGAAGGGGGTTCAGCACTGAGTGAACCCAGGCTTCAAGATAAACCCCAGGGCCTCTGCCAGCCTCAGAGCAATTTTAGACTCAGTGCTGAGAAGTCCCTGGCGAACCTGAGATAGAGCTAGCACCTGATTCAGACCTGCAAGCCAACCCTACAAGGCTATTGGCCCATTTGCTTTATCTGATGCCAGCCAAAAAACAGAGAGAATCCCAAAAGTACAAGGGGGAAGCTGCCTCGAATGCGTCTGGAAGAATTAAAGGCTGCTCTGGAGGCACATGAGCCTGGCATTCTTCCCTTGTCATATTTATTGGGAATAATCACTATTTCTTGGGGGCTACAGGAGATGCACTGCAGCAGAGGCCATCACTCATGGCTTGCACATTGACAAGGGGGCTGGCACGGCAAGCAGAGTATGTGCTGAGCGATCCCATTTATAATTTTGGGGATTGCTCAGGGGGAGTGTGGCCTGTCATTACAGCAGCTTTGCTAGACCATCAATAATCCGCTCCGTGGGCTCCCGAGTGCAACAGCCAACTTATTATTTATGCTATTGAATGTTGTGCCAGGCACAGCTTGACTACTAGGTGCTGATGCCCAGGAATGGCACTGCCACAAACAGTTGGCTAGACCCCTGTGGGTGTGGGTCTTACATTTTTTTTTTCTTTGACTAGAACTGCAAGGTCTTTCCTCTTGTTTGGCCTAACAGTAGCTCCTAAGCAGGTCTCTTTCTGACTTTGCTTTCATCTTCTCTCACTGCTTTCCAACATCCAAGTTTGCTTGGATGTTTACTAGCACTTTTTCCATTATACCAACCTTCCCATCATGGCACCCTCCTTGTGTGCTGCACTATATAAATTCCAGCCAGCTGTGCAACAGGCATCTGGGCCAGACATCTTGAAGGATGTAGTCCAATGCACCTGAAAGTCACCAGCTGATGGAAAGACTGCATTAGAAGAGCAGGAATGATGGGCCACGTGCTATATGCTCTTTGAACACCAGAACCATCATCTCTTTTGGCTGTTTTCTAGGACATATTTTCAGGTTGGGGTGGAGTAATGAGAAATTAATTAAGCCTGATTAGTCCCTGTGCCCTCTGAGTTATGAATAGAAAGCTTGAAAACAGCTGGTTTAACTGAAGATCCTTTGTGCTGCTATATTGGCTGCGCTGGCTAAGAGGTATGTAGCTGAATTCAAATGTGAAATGTATCAAATTGGGTAATGTTATTATTCAGATTGGGAACGCTCCTCTGGGGGTTACTTCTCATACTGGGGTGGGGGTAGGTTTCAGGCACTACAGGCAGTCCTCTATTTACAACCAGTTGCTTAATGATTGCTTGAAGTTACAACAGATCCTCAAAAAGGGACTTATGACCTGCGTTCAAAGTTCTAAAGACTACTCCCCACCCCCACAGTCATGTGACAGCATTTGGGGCACTCAGCAACCAGCCCACATTTGTGGCCATTTGCAGCATGCCCAGTCAGATAACTGTGATTTACAACACTGTTTCTAGAAACAAGCATTTGCTTCTGGTTTCTTGGGGGAGGGGGACAACACTCCATAGTAAACAATGGGTTTGCTTAATGATCACTGCATTTGATTTATAACTGCCTATCTGCTTAATGACCACTGCCAAAGAGGTCATAAAAACAGGTGTGGTCACATTGTGACCCATCTGTTGGCCATCACAACTTACAACATAAATTGCAGGGTCAATTTTAGCAATAAATTGAGGAATACCTGTACATTGAATTTTGTCAGGTCCCTGCTACATTCACTGATGCTAATCTGAGCTAGTTGTTTTTAGGATTGAATGTGTTATACTAGGGGTAGGCAAACTTGGCTCTTTTATGACTTATGGACTTCAACTCCCAGCATTCCTGAGCTAACATGACTGGAAGA
>JANHFR010000001.1:32431-47773 GCA_032468015.1 Mimophis mahfalensis | reverse complement strand
GACTGGAAGAGGAATTCTGGGAGTTGAAGTCCACAAGTCATAAAAGAGCCAAGTTTGCCTACCCCTGTGTTATACGAACAATCATAGTTTACTTGGTTGATGATCCTTGGAACACTCCCACCTATCAGATTTGCAACATGTACCCAACTTGCATCTGGTCAATCCCACTTTGTGTTCCATTTTGGGAAGGAGATGGGGAGAGAGAATATTGAAGCTGGGGAGATATCTGGTCCTTTCATTGCTCTGTGTAGAGTTTTGTAGTAATTTCAGCATCTTGCTTACAGCTGCTCTGCTCTCCAAAACAAAACAAAATAAATATATGCACACCAGTGCCAGAGGTTCCCTGCTCATCACTGGCAGCCAATTTTGTTTTATTTTGTTTTCCACATTTTACTTGGCAATGGCTCCACTTTGCAGTTGGTGCTTCATAAGAGAAATGAGGTTATAGGTAGGGGTGGCCTATAACAATTTTTCTTCAATCTTGTGCTTTTGGGGTACATAAGAGTTGCAGTTCCAAAATTTCAAACCACAGGGCCAGAAATTCTGAGAATTACAATATATTCCCAACACATCTAAAGGATCCCAGATAGATTTTGGGTCATACACTGAAGGCCTGACCATCACCCAATCCCAGAACATTCTCCCATTATGTACAACTCCCCCCACCCCCAGTTCTTCCTGTTATCACACAATTTCTTCATATTCCAAGGTGACCTTGGCCACTGCGACTTTTCCATTTCTTTGGTGACTGTGTCTTTTTTAAAATTCTATTAATAGTTTTTACCCCTTTAAATTATTGATCTGTGTTTACAGCCACAGGCACAAGGCAAATGGTGCTTTGCCGGAGAATAAATCTAGTCTGACACAGCAAGTACTTGGGGTTAAAGTGACAGGAGCCAAGTTGGAGCTCAAGAACAGGAGACCCTACATGAGACAGGAGAGGAGGAAAAGACAAAGGTCCGATTGGGCAGGTTGTGCATTAGAAGTCAGCAAACGGCTTTTCAATTTTCTTTCCCTAAAATCCTCTCATTTTTGTCTCTTTTCAAAGCAATGTGACCTTTTCGCACTGTTTCAGCAAGCATTGGCTTATATGCATGTCAACGATATAGCACCATGATCACTAGTCCCAATTGGTTCAGTTATTTTTAGGTGTTTCTGGGCATTATGTCACATATTCTGTTGCTAATTTCTTAACCAGATGTTCCAAAGCACTGTCATTTAAGGGATGTAGTCTCTTTCTCCTCTCCATGCATTTTCCCAGTCTAAGTGAGAATGACTAAGTTGCCCTTTATATTATTGCTTTAGAGAATTTCCTTGAATGTCCAATCACATTTGGTCAATAAAGCTATTCTATTCTGTTCTGTTCTGTTCTGTTCTCTCCTGTCCTGTCCTGTCCTGTCCTATCCTATCCTATCCTATCCTATCCTATCCTATCCTATCCTATCCTATCCTATTCTTCACTTTTCAGATGCCTCTGTAATTTTATCCCACATCTATAGAACAACTTTAGCCTGTTAATCAAGATGCAGTAGCACATCTACAGTACTAAATAACTTTAGTGGTTGATATGATATCAACTTTAAGATGGGTATTAGAGCCCTGTGGTGCTTTGAATTTTAAAGGAAAAAGCTGCTTTGTGATGGGCAGCTCTTGTTTTGGCAACTCTTTAAAGCAGCTGTGTCTTTTCCTGTAATCCCCCAAATGCTTCTCTGCAGAATCGCAAGAAAAGATGCTCTTAGTTTAATAAGTTGGTGACAGGTTCTGCTTATACCCATATTATTCCAAGAATGTTTCCCTTTCTGAATTTAAAGTAATGCAGAGCCCTAATGCACACTCACAGTGATTCTGTGCAAGAGTTTGCTTCATTAGAGATTTCTGCTTTATAAAACTTCATGCTCTCTTTGACATACAGCAAATTCACCTCCAATGCACCCTTCATTTTTCCCTTAGAACTTATATCCAGAGATGACCATATTCCATTAGTTATTTGCTTTCCTCTGTGCTTTTGTAAGGCTTGCTCATATCTATATTTTCTTCAAGCATTTCAACTGTCTCATTTTGGTTTAGAAGCCTCTAGCATTTGCATGAGTATATATTCAAAGCTTACTTTAGGATTTAATAGGGGTCTGCCTATACTCCTTTCCCAGATTTAAATAAATGTTTCTCAAACTTGGTGATTTCCAGATTATGGACTTGAATTCCCAGAATCCCCCAGACTGTGTAGCCACTGCTATGAATTGTGAGAGTTCTCTCACACATCTCGAAGAGGCCCAGGTTGAGAAACACTGGTCTAGACCAATTCTTATTAATTGGTTAGACACATTTTCACCCTCATCCTCTAGAGCAGTGGTTCTCAACCTTCCTAATGCCGTGACCCTTTAATACAGTTCCTCATGTTGTGGTGACCCCCAACCATATTTGTATGGGGTTTATGTGATGGGGTTGGCGCAAATATGTGTTTTCCAATGGTCTTAGGTGACCCCTGTGAAAGGGTTGTTCGAACCCCAAAGGGGTCACGACCCACAGGTTGAGAACCACTGCTCTAGAGGTAATTTTTCCCAAAGTGTCAGATGTTCCTCACATCCTGCTGGTTCCCTCCTGGACTTCACTTGGAAGGTTTTTTTAGCACTCCATTGCTGCCTTATACCTTCCTGGTTGAACTGGAACCTGTGATTTTTAATGTAGACCTGACTTCTCTCAAAAGATATTCTGATGCCTCACAAATCCTTCTCCGAGCATCATGTATTAAAATTTTCAACCTTTTCTATTAGTCTTGTATGTGGAACCAGTAATTTTTTTCAAAAGAAACAACCTTGGAAATTCTGAATTTCAACAGCCTATACAACAATATTTGATTTCCATGATTATCTATTTACTTTTCTCCATATCATTGGTAGCGATGTGCATCATGAGTGTTGGCTTCTCACCAGCATTACCTACTAGGTTTTCTAGATGATCCTTGAAATCTTCAAACTAGATGGTTGGGCCATTTATCATACTTTATGGGTGCTAGATATCCTGATTTGAGGAATACATCTCCTTCCATCTTGCTCGCTCCTCTATACTTGATCCTGGAGTGCTGCTGCCTTCGACAACCTTCTTTTCCCTTAGTACTCTGAACAAATGACACAAAATGTCATGCCAGCATTCACAGGTGGCAGAGTAGGTTGGGAAATAACCATATTACAGCCCTGAGGAGTTGGTAGAAAACTGTGAGCCATCTGTAAATGTGTCTTTGGATACCATGAACTAGGTAGTCATGTTTACAGATTTTTTTATATCCCTTTTTTCCCTGAGACACACAACTTCTTGTGGTTTCTGCCAGCATTTGCCCCTATCTCTTCTCCCCTTCATTTTATCTTCTGCCTTCTCTGCATCATCTGGTCTTGTTTCCAGGATAAGCATTCCAACCAGATGACAGCTTTGCCTGGATTTATGGCTGGTGACAGTGTATAAATTTGAGGAAGTAACTGCAGGAGGTGGGGTAGGAAAGTAGATGTAATTTAGCTGGGGAATTGTGGAATAGGATCAAGGGCCATTGGCAGAGCTCAGAGAGTAGAACTGAAATAATAAGAAAGGGATTTTAGGACTCCAAATATAAAGCATCACCCCCCCCTCCATTCTAGGCAATCACTTGGCAATTAATGATTCTCCACAGTCCTAGACTCCCCACTTTCCATCTCTGCAGGGATCTATCAACTTTTCACCCACCATCCTTCCACCTTCTCCCCTCCCCATTACAACAGTCCCTGTTTCCTCTGCAGGCCCCAGGGAAGCTACTATCTCTGCAACTCAGGCACTGTTTGGACGCAGCATCCAGCTGCCTCCAGGAACATCTGTGTTAGGTTCACATCAGTAAATTATTTAAACCCTTCTCTGGTGCAGCATAAAGATAATAAAGCCAGAAATGAAACAATCAATAGCAAGAACTGAAACGGGGCTGGGGAAGTCTTCCCTTGTGGCTCCTGGTGCAGGTGGAGGCAGATGGCTGCAGAACTGACAGGGTAACTTCTGCTGCTTTTCTTCTTTACGGAGGAATATATTCATTCACACACACACACATACATACATACATACATACATACACACACACACACACACACACACACACACACACACACACACATGAATGAATGAAATTCTTGGTTCAAACAGCCAGGAGCACAGGATAAATCAGATGTAACATTTTTGGAAGAATAGTAAGGGCCATCCGAAAGCATCCTATTTGCTACCTCTCAGTGTATACTTCTTTTCCATATCAGGGGGCAAATTCTGGAAAAGTAAGTTCTTTGTGTCTTATGTGTCACATTTTGATGTGGGAAAAACTTGCGGAGCAGGGTGTGGTCAAAAAAGTCAATATGGCAGCCATGATGGGGGCAAAGTATGGCTTGTGTTTTAGATGCAGCTGGCATCTTTGCTATGCTTTTTTTTTAACATTGATGTTTGCAGAATTTATCTTTCATTCACTGGAGGATAAACTTTTATGCCCCTAAATGAATATACATATATGTGCTCATCTGATAGGTAGCCAAGCTGAAGGTTCCTTAACTACTGTGAAATTATTATGCTCATACTGATTTTGACTTTTCACAGCTAGCATCCTTTTATCTTCATGCTTTCCTACTAAAGAGATTTCCCTGTGTATCTATTTCTACTGTGGATCATCTCATAATCTGCATTTGATGCTTCTTCCACAGCAGCTTTGGCCTTCCTTAGGGGTATCCACATGGCATGATCAAAAAAGGCAAAAAGATGGCTGTGATACACATAAATACATAATATGCATAAATACAGATTCGAGCTTTAATCGCGCTATCCATCACCTCAACCTTTTTTTTTTTTTTTTTTACAATATCCTGCAGCATATTTTGCCACTTTCAGTGAGCCACAGTTGATTGGCAGAAAGTGGAATATGACTGATAGGGACATGGCTTGCAGTAGACCCAAGTTATAATCCTTGTGTGAGAGACCTTCACAACTAGGTCAGTGAATAATCCAGGTCATTATTCTGCAAGGTACAACACAGCCTGAGACTAGTCACTAGATTTGGGCTAGCAAATATCTAGATGTCTGTTCAAAGATTGGAAAGAGTTTTTAGAATGGAACAGGATGACAGGGTAGGAAGGGACCCTGCTTAGGCAGGAAACCCTATACCATTTCAGACAAATAGTTGTCCAATATCTTCTTAAAAATTTCCAGTGTTGGAGCATCCACAACTTCTGGAGACAAGTGGTTCCACTGGTTACAATTGTTCTAACTGTCAGGCAATTTCTCCTTAGTTCTAGGTTGCTTGTCTCCTTTTTTTGAAATATTTTTTATTATTTTTTCCTTAATTATACACTTCTCATGCAAACAGAGCCACTTAGGCTTTACACAGTGGTGGGATTCAATTTTTTTTATTACCAGTTCTGTGGGCATGGCTGTGCTGTCAGCCAATCAGAGGTAGTATTTGCCGGTTCTCCAAACCAGTCAAAATTATCGCTACTGGTTCTCCGGAACCTGTCGGAACTGGCTGAATACCACCTCTTGCTTTACACTAATCTAAAACAATACAATTTTTTTTCACATTAATTCTAAAATTAATTATCTTATTTTTTAAAACATCTCTTAAGGGTCAAATTCTAAACATTCTCTTATACCATTTTTTAATTCAAATTGTAAAATTGTTCCTTATATATCTAATAACAAAAAACATCATTAAAATTTTTTCTTACTTCAATAGCATAATATCTTAAAATTATTTCATGCAACTCTAAGGCTTCAACTATTAATAATAAATTTATCATATTCTTAATTCAAAACAGCTTATTCAAAGAAAAGAAAATAGAAGCAAGATTTTAATTCTAAAACATTTCAATTTTTCTTTGCATAATCTATTCTAATTTTAATTCATTTTAGAGTTCATAAACCATCTCAAATGTATTACCACATTAGTCTTAATAGAATCCTTAATAGGGTACAATTATTTTATCTTCTATATCTATTTAATCCTTCTATTTTTAGTAATGCATAACTATCATTTTACTTCCCCCACCCTTAGGCTAAACTATGGCCTCCTAACCATTATCCCTCTTCTTTTCTGAGGCTTTTAAATACTTAGTCTTATTGCCATGCTTCCCAATTCATTCACCATCTCTCTTCAAGATCAATTGTTAAGATCCATATTTGTTAAGATCCATTTATAATTCTTCCACTTCCCCAATTTCCTTTCAGAGTTCACATGCCCAGTTCTCATCCACACCAACTCTCTCGCGATGTTAAATCTCCAACCCTTCTTCCATAGGTGCAGGACTCCATTTTTCCTCTTCTTCACTTTATCCAAGCTTTTCACCCACAGATACTTCCTTCTTCTGGAAAAGCTGCACTATAATTTTAATTTGCTGTGCTTGCTTCTGCTCCTTTAATACCAGGTTTGTCTCCTCTCTGCTCTCAAAATTTCATTTGCCATTTTTAGAATCAGCAATGTTATTTTCAGAGTCCTCTGCCGCAAGTTCAGACTCCAACACAGTTTTTGCAATGCATCAAAATAGTTATCAATGGCTTCTGCATGCAGACTAGCTTTCATTTTCAAGCTAAATCCAAACAATGTCTCAGTTACAGTTCCTTTTCTGCTCGCATGAAAGCTGCTTGCCTCAACAAATTCAGACTCAGGAAAAAAACCCCACTCTCTTATCAATCCAATCGTTCTCCTGTCAGCTCCACCACCGCTAGCAAAGTTTTGGAGCACTTCCAGAGGACAAACTTTTGGGGGTAATTACCACCAAAAAAAAAAAAAAAACCCACTCTCACCCACTGCGGCTCTGTTTGTTTTCCATTTTTCTCCACCCCACTCCAACACAAATCTTATATCCAGCATGGCATTGGCTTCATGGCGCCATGATGCCGCCGCTTCATCCACTGTCAGCTACAGGGATGTCCAACTGGGGGGAAGATGTGGCTCCTCCCCACCTGTCAAACTGGTGCCCCTTGCTTCGCCACCTCTCTGGGGTGGCTTTCGCCCTTGGGGGGGCCCTCAGGTGGGGAAGCCTGGAGCGGGTCCACAGAGGTAGCAGACCCAGCATCCATCTCCACCAACAACCAAACTGGAAGTCCACTAGCTTGCTTCTCTCCTTGATTAGTTTCCACCCATTACTTCTTGTCCTGCCCTCAGGTGCTTTGGAGAATAGATGGATGCTGGACCCCCGCACTCTTTATTTTTAATTCCAATTTATATGCTGCCCTTCTCCGGAGACTCAGGGAGGCCTATAATCTTTAGAAGCACAATTCAATAGCCTTGATTCTTTGTATATGCCTGCTTATTAGTGGCATTTTTACAAGGTCAGCTTATTGCCCCCAACAATCTTCGGTCCTCAATTTACCTACCTCAGAAGGATGGAAAGCTGAGTCAGCCTTGAGCCTGGTAAGATTCGAACTTGCCTTAATTACAGGTATCTGGCAGCTAAATGCTAAGTGCTTAACACGCTGTACCACCAAAGTTCCTCTTTGTGGCAGCCCATGAATTATTGGGACACTGCTATCAAGCCACCACTAGTCCTTCTTTTCATTAAATCAGACCATACCCAATTACAGCAACTGTTCTTAAATGTGTTTTACATATTAGTTATGTAGTGAAACTTAATGATATAGATATAGTATAAATGAAAGTATTATTTACAAAACAACTAAAAGTAGTCCTCTACTTACAACATTTGTTTAGCACCTATTGAAAATTACAATGACACTGAAAAAAAGGGATTTACTACAGGTCCTTGCATGTATAATTGTCACAGCATTCCCATAGCTGTCATATAATCAGAATCTGAGCTCTTGGCAACCAGCCTGTTGCAGTACTCCAAGGACTTATAATTGCCATTTGTGACTTTCCCCACCTCCTCCTGAGAAACAGTTAATGCAGAAAACCAGCTTTGTGCAATAACTATGTGATTTACTTAACAATAGTGGTTAAAAAAATATCTAGTAGAACTTACTTACTTACTGGCTTAGTAATGGAAATATTGGTCCCTTTTGTGGCCGTAAATCAAGGATTACCTGCATGTTTTTCTATGCATGCACAGAATAAGAAATCAAGTCTTAATTTCCTTCCTTTTATGTCCCTGTTCCTCACTTTCCACTTGTAATTTATAACATTTTCTTTTCCCTCTCCTTATCTCACTTACTGACACCAGAACATCTCAGACTTTTCTCCCAGCTGTCTTGCTACCAAACAAAGCTTTTACTCACAAAGTTCTACATTACAGCATCTGAGCTTCCATACACACAACACAAATCAGTCCTCCTGGTCTTTCCACATTCTCACAAACAGGTCCAGGCTTTTTCTCCCAATTCCAGGGATGAACTCTCCACACTTGGCAGGCTGAGTCATTCCTCCAGTCCCTCTACATTAATTATGTAACATTTTCTCCAACAGCACATCCCACAGCATCTGAAATATAAACTTGCTCCCTCTGCTTTTGCTTTCCTTTTATATATATTGTACATCTAAGACATGCATGCCTTACAGGTGTGTTCTAGTATTTCCCTCTTTTTTGTTTACCTGTTCTTGGTCTGAAATTGAGCCATCTGCCTTCCTTAAAAGAAAGTCCATGACCTTGACGCAGTCCCACCCTTTCAGCTGGTGCTTTATGCTGCCACTGGAAGCAGAGAGGGCCTAGGGCAGGGGTGGGTTCCAGCCAGTTCAGTCCGGTTCACATGAACCAGTTGTTAAGAGGTCAGCTGGTTCACAGAACCGGCAAATACAAAAACCAGCTGGCCCCACCCACCCCAGGGCATGCACGGATGCTCTGGGAGGGCAAAAACTGGCCCTCCCAGAGTCTCAAAACAGGGCTATTTCTAGCCCCCAGGAGCCTGGGGTGGCATTTTCACCCTCCCCAGCCTCCAGGTAAAGCCTTGGAGGCTGGCGGGGTGGTGGGGATGGTGAAAGCCTCCCGGCAGCCACCAAAAGCCCAACTAGGGGCTTTTTCCAGCTGCCGGGAGCAGCGTTTTCGCCGTCCGCAGCCTGTAGGTTCAGCCTAGAGGCTGCGGACAGTGAAAAGTAAAGCCTCCCAGTGGCCACAAAAAAGCCTGACTTGGGGCTTCTTCCAGCCGCCGGGAGCGGCGTTTTCACCGTCCGTGTTCTCTAGGCTGAACCTAGAGGCCGCAGACGGAGAAAATTGATAGATTTTCTGACTGCTGTGGTCGTGGCTATGTGGTCATGCGATTGGGGTGGGCTGTCCACCCTGTCACATGACCACTTAGCCACGCCCATTAAACCACGCCCGCATAACTGGTTGTTTTAAAATTTGAAACTCACCCTTGGCCTTGGGGCCTATGTACAGATGGTTTCTGTGCTGATCTGGCATGGTAAATGGAAGATATTTTGCCACAAGAGGGACTTCTATAGATGTGGACTACATTGAAAAGGCAGCTGGGAGCCAAAATGCAATTATCTCTACCTCAGGTCTTTGTATACCTGGAAGGGACTCAGGAAGCCTTCAACTCACCAGTTGGGGCACATATCCTCTTAAGCATTCAACCTTTTCTTGAAAATCTCTGTGTTGGAGCAGCCACATCTCCAGGAAGCAGGCCATTCCCATTGCTTAATTACTCACACAATTACCAAAGTCTTCCTTATTTCAAGTTGGGGGTCTCCCTCTCTAAAGCTCCTATCCACAGGTTCCCATCCTGCCCTGAGCAGATATATGGAGAATAAATTGAAACTCTCTTCCTTGTGACAGCCCTTCAACAAGACATCTAACATTACTTCTCCTTAGTGCTAGATTTAAACTGATTCCAGACCTATCAGGTCTTTTTGAGAGTTGAGTAAAGTTTGGGGGTGGTGGGTGTCTTGCAGTTTATTTGAAACTGGAGTAAAGCTGATATTCTGTTTGCAATCTTTACTTCTCTGGTGCTCAGACAACACGTACAGTTTCCAATCAGTGAGAAGTGTTGACTCACCTTGCTTCCAGGCTTCCAGACTCACTACTACACTATCATTTCACCCTTGGAAGCTTTTAAATGTGGTGGGGGAATGGTAGCAAGGCACATTGGATATTGATAAGTAGCCTGCTCTTCTATGGTTACCCATAAGTTACAAAGCTGAATGGCCACTGGAGGTGTTAAGGTGTTGGAGTAGGAGAAGGAGAAGGAAGGCCCAGATTCTCTTCTACCCTCAGCCATGGTAGCTCACTGGGTTTTTGAAGGGAAAAAAGGGAACACAAGGTACACTTGGAAGAGGAGCTCTAATTGCCCCTTGGAGAGGTTTTCATCTGGAAAGGTGAACATAATCTTGGGTTGGCTTTGAACTGCTTTAGAGGGATTGGCAATGAAGTATATTTCAAAGTATATGCCAAAGATTGGCAAAGTGTATATTTTATCTCGTAAATATTTAATTCTGGTTGCGACCCTTGATTAGCTACTGATTTTTATTTGAATTCAGTGAGCTTTATGCAACCTTATCTTAATCCAAGGTCTGTACATTACTTAAAAAAAAAAATCCTACCTGGAAGCTCAGTGGAGACTAGTCAGGGTAGCAAATTGGAGTCTGAGATATTGTTACCTATCTATAATTTCCCAATTAGTGCCTCATGGTTAAAATACAGAAATATTTGGTGTTTATCTCATCAACTTCTGAAGTGGAAGGAATTCATTTCAGTTCTTCTGCAGGCTGTTTTTAAATCTGCCTGTTGAGTTTTGCATTTCAGCTGAACAGGAACATCCTTTGTCTCACTTCCCCCAAATCAGAATATTTTGGGTGAATTTTGTTGAGTATTTTTTTCCCAACTAGTTTGTATCAATCATATTCAACCAAGCTGCAAGGATGCCTGGTCTTCTACACACTATGGAGATTATAATTTGCTTTTCACATGCCCAGCACAATTAAGAAAAGTTGCCCCCCACCCCCAAGAGTCAGCAATTCTGTTAACTAGCAGTGTCAAAGAAGTTATTAGTTGGGGGAAGGTTGGGGAGGCTTCCTTTAGAAAATGGAAATCTTGCCAAGACAAGCAGAAAAGGGGGTTATAAAAAGCTATTAAAATGTAAACCAACAATGAGGTATGCACAAACAAAACTCTCTGTGAATCTTACTCTCAGCAATCCCTTTTGTAGCACTTGGATACTCTTAAGTGGCACAGATTACAAGGAGAGGGTTTGCAAAGTGCAAATAAATCCCAGTGTTGAAATGTAGAGTCTCTTAAAGTTTATTGGAATGTGTAAAGGCAAGCAGAAAAGGTACCTTTGTCCTGTTGTTTTGACTTAGGGGTTCAACTGCAGCCTGGTCTGAGTTCGGTGCTGGCCTCTGCCTTGTTCTTCAGGAATGTCAGGCAAGGATCAGGAGGGGCAGGAAAAAGTCAGATACTGCCCCTAACTGTTGGTTGCAGTTCCATCTGGCAGGAGATGCAAAATCCTCATAAATATTATAATTTAATTATCACTTCTAAGGAAGCTGGGATCTGGCACGCTGGAGGAGGGAAGTCAGCAAGATACCAGTTTTTCCCAATCTGCTTTAAGGAAAAAGGGTATTTATTTATTTATTTATTTTATTTTATTTTATTTTATTTTATTTTATTTTATTTTATTTTATTTTATTTTATTTTTTTATTTTATTTTATTTTATTTTATTTATTTTATTTAATTTATATACCACCCTTCTCCCAGAGGACTCAGGGCGGTTTACAGGGCCATAAAAACATAAGATACAAAATTTAAAATATGGATTAAACCAATTTAAGCCCAGTTGACAAACAGAATTTAAAATGCTGAAATCCCATTCCCAATTGCAATTAGAATTAAAATACTCCCACCCATCCTCCCTCAGCCCAGGCCGGCCATCCGGAAAAAGTATGTTTTCAACTCTCACTGGAAGGAGCGGAGATCCGGGGCTGTCCTCAGCTCAGGAGGAAGTTGGTTCCATGTCACACCCTGTCTCCACCCAGACTCGCCACCCCGCCACATACCATCCCTGCTGGCCTTCCAATCTCCCGAAAACCACTGCGAAGTCCAGCAGGAAGATCTGCACTGGGCACTGTTGCTGAAACGAGCTTGAGTCGCGCTGACATTGAAATTGTGTAGCTCAGCTGGTCATGGGGGGAGGGGGGAATCCCCAATGATGTAGGGAATTCCCCTCCATGTGGCGAGGGGATTGGACAATGGAGGGCACAGCCCAAAGGGGGAGGAAACTACAGGAAATGAAATGAAGGACACTTCGAGCAGGGGATGTTTCAAGAGGGCACTGGGTGTGGCGTCAATTGGGAGGAGTAGGAATAGCTTCTAAATGGTGCTGGAAGGTGGTAGCTCCCAGTGTCAACTTAGTTCCGGATCTGTTTTTCTGTGCTGGTGGATTCTCAGTTAAAAATAAACCAGGTTTACTCCAGTTTTGGGTTGAACCTGTTCTTTTGCTCCATGATTCACTGAGAGTAAGTCAGTGCTGGCATGTTGTTGTATTGCAAGCCTTTATTGAAAGATGGAAGAGGAGGTGACAGTTGGAGAGGGGGATGGAGAACCAGCAAGAGGTGTGGACACAGTCAGAGAAGAGAAAGGGGCAATGGCTGCCACCTCTCCTTGTGGAAGTGAGGAGGGCCAACTACCGCCATCCATCCATCAGTCCCCTGTGGGTGAAGAAGACAGACCCACGTGAGGAAGTAGGGGAATTTGGCCCAAGGGCAACCACCATTCACTGTGTGGCAAGCAAAAGGATGAGGGCAGTGGCCCTCCTGCTGGACCTGAAGCTGTCCTTTCACCCCAAGTGCCCCAAGTTCCTGTCTCTCAAGCTCCTTGGACTGGGCGCTGGGAAGGGGTGGTTGAAGATTGGTGGCAACAGACCCCGGGGGGGGGGGGACTCAAGGCAAACTACCACCCTTCCAGGGATGGCAAGAAAGACATTGGACTGCAGGAGAGGAGGAGACCCAAAGTCATCCAACAGACTTGGAAAGCAGTACCCTTGAGATTTTGAGGGAACGTTTTGGTGAAGCAGGGTATTGGGCTGCTCGTCCTTACCCTGGGTCAGTCTTGAGCTCTTGGGGCTCCAGCTTAGACATATCGCTCCCCATGGATAGAACCCAGTTTGCTGGCCAAGGCACCGGGGCCAGACCAAAAGAAAGACGGTGGGACCAAGATCCCTGGAACAAAACGTTTACAATTGGAGAAGTGGCCACACCCTGGGGCCTCGAAGGGGCATCTGCAACAGCACATCACCCCTACCCATCCCACAAAGGCCCTTCGGGTTCCAGTGGTCTGGGCCCCAGGAGCCCCTAGGGTCAAGGGGATGGTGGGGTGGGGACCCCCACTGGTTAGGGCAGCATATAATGGGGACCCAGACTGCCTAGCCTTATACATGAGCCAGGTTCTAAGTCACCTGGACACCCATGGGTCCATGTACGTTTCCCAGTGGGCAATGGTTGTGGCTATCACAGCCACTCTGGAAGGGGGGACCATGGACTGGGTCATGGCCCTCCGCAATGAACATGTTTCAGAGCTGGTGGATGTTGGGTTGCTTTTGGAAGCACTCTGACAATGATTTGAAGACCATACCCAGGAAACACAAGTAGAGAGAGAGTTGTTTTTGCTGTGACAACAGGGCTGCCCGGTGAAGGACTATGTATCAGAGTTTTGATGAGTAGCCACACGATTGAGATCGTGGCCAAAAAGCTCCTCATCCAACACTTTTGCCAAGGTCTGGACCAGGTTTGAGGCAGGCACGTCACATCAGAAGGGTGGCCCCCAGACTTCAGGAATGGTTCACTACAGTGGTGGATATAGACATGGAACTGCACGACCAACCATCCTGTGCAGACACCAGACCTGCAGGCCCACAGAAATCAAGGTCCTGAGAGCCAACCGGGGGGGGGGGTCTCTCTGGGTTGAAGACACCACATCTAGCACCATCCTCAGCTGGCTGATCGTCAATGAAATGTTTCAGGTGTGGGGTTGTGGGGCACTGGGCATTGGACTGCCCACTAGCTGACACCACTCCACCTGCCACCGGAACCAGGGGTTCACAGACAGCCAAAAAGCCGGCAGGATCTCTGAGGGCTACGAAGGCAGAGAAGAAAACCACCCGCCTCTCCCAAAAGTCTCAGGACAAGTCTAGGAGGGCCTCTGAGATTCGGACTGAGGGAAATGGAATGTCACGGAAGGAATCTACGGAGCTGGATGTGACCAAAAAGCTGTCAATTGCAACGTTGGAATCCAGTGAAGACGAGGAGACCGAGATTAGCGACCCCATGGTGAGTGAGCCGGTAAAGCCTTTCCTATGGCCAGTAACTGTTAGCACTCCTCAGGGACGCAGGGTTCAAGTCCATGGATTAGTGGATACAGGCCGCACACAATGCATTACAAGATTGATAGTTGTGGCGGCCCTTGGGGCCTGGCTTTTACAGCTGAGGCAACCCATCCACTTCAAACAAACCCATCCTGGGGGGTACCCCAGCCACTCACATGACAGAAACCCTACAACTGGAGCTTGGGGATCACATCAAAACCTTGAGGTTTATTGTAGTCCCAAAAACTTCCGACCCGATAATACTGGGGCTTGCCTGGTTAGATAAATGGGGTCCTCAAATCTGGTGGGAGCGGGGCTATCATAAGCTACGATTGGCCATGGGACCTCATCCTCCTGACCATGGGAGCATGCCCAAGGTGGTGAAGTTCTGTAGTGAAGTGACACCTGTACCAGGGGTACCAGACGAATACACGGACTTGGGGGGGTATTCAGTGAGGCCAAACATAATATCATCCCACCTCATCACCCCACTGATTGCGCAATTGAATTGGTCCCTGGGGCCATGTTACCTAAACCCAGAATGTATGCCATGATCCTCACGGAGCTGGATGCCATGAGGGAATATATTGATAAAAATCTGGCCTGGGGTTTCATTCCTCCAGGGAGGGCAAAGATAGTGGCCACAGTGATGTTCCAGGAGAAAAAGGACGGGGTCTACGTCTGTGTGTTGATTTCAGAGGCCTCAACATGGTGTGTGAAGAGCCTTTGTGTGGAGAGGGTTACAACATTTTGATTCCTGGACATTGAGTTACAGGAGGATCTGTCCTGGAGTGTCAACACAAAGGGGCTTGCAAAGAAGGCACAACAGAGACTATATTTTTTGAGAACTTTAAGGAAAAATCATCTTCCACAAAAGCTGCTGCTCGCCTTCTATCATTGTGCTATTGAGAGTGTACTTACTTATGGTTTATGCCTATGGCATTTCTCGGGATAAGATAGTACTGCATAGAATTATTAAAACAGCAGAGAGTATCATGGAGTGTTCACTCGCCACCCTAGAACAAATTCATACCATCAGGTGCCACTGTAAGGCATTAGATATTTTAAGAGATCCATCACATCCGGGTCACCGCCTCTTCGAGCTTCTG